>JAVIWB010005962.1:0-86164 GCA_031893035.1 Dermolepida albohirtum
GGAGATGTCTGTTTTTATGAGGGAGCACTTGAATTACTGGTATTCGGTTAAGTCATATTATCTTGCCAAAACATTAGCAGACATTCCTTTTCAGGTATGTACAAACATATTTAATATACATATATTTTATAATGCAAATGCTTGTAATTTCTTTTCAGATCATACTCACCGTTAGCTTTATAATAGGTGTATATTACTTAACATCTCAACCGATGGAACCAATTCGATTCTGTATGGTGTTGGGAATTGGAACTCTCACAGCTTTAGTTTCTCAAAGCTTTGGTTTATTAATAGGAGCAGCATTCGACATAGAAGTATGCAAAATCTATAAATATTTCTTACACCCATATCACAGATTAGACTATAACCAGATGCGACACTCTCTGTCGGCATTTTTGATGTTGCGGGGCCGATTTTCATGACCTTGAGCCCATTCATAACGTGGTCCGCCATTTTGCAAGGGGTGTCTGCAGCGCGGCATATTTGTTTTAAAGGATATTGACGTTTGCATGGCGAAATATTCAACTTAAATCATTGAAAATATTTTGAAAAAGCATTAAAGGTAGTACCTTTACGTAAGAAATGAAGAAAGAGTAAATAAAAAAATTGCAAATATCCCCTATTTGATATTTAAAAGAATTAAATACTAAATTTTCTTCAATTTTAAAAACGATATAGCTGCTATAATTTGCAGGTAAGTAAGTAATATCTCATTCCAGTGTCTGGGATGAGATATAAAAAAAGACATATTGTTTACTTTTATTTTGATGTTACACATATTAACTATTATAAATGCGAAACTTTTATAAATTTCCGATTTTTTCCTTTTTGAGAAACCAAATCTCTATTGATAAATTTAACACTTGTAAATATTCAAAATCTTATAAACAGATGTAAAAGATATTCATAAGGAAAATGTTCACATGGGTGTGAAAACCTTATTTCGACAAGCTTATTTTTTAAACGATTTCCAATTTTTCCTTGTAGAGCGTTACAAAAGTTGCTCTGAAAACATGTTTCTAATTGACAAATATAGTTATAGAATGAATGATGAGGCATTTTAAGATTCAAACACTTTGCTAATTTATAACTTGTTTATTTTCTTAAATAATTATCAGTAATCTCAAACACAATTTAATTGATATCAAAATAAATACACACCGGTTGATTTTCGGTTAATTTTTTTATTTGCATGACAGCTGTTTTGTCAACACTGAGGTTTCATTACATAGAATAATAAAATGTGAGAATACGTGAAAACCCTGCCTTAAATGCAGATCGAGAGATGAAAGTAACCAACAAGTTTTGTCATGCAAATTAAAAATTTAATCAACCATTGTGTTTTTATTTTGATATTTACTATGGATTTTCATCAAGTATCGCTCAACTCCATTAACAACTTCTTCCTATTAAGCACAAAATTTCTTGCTATCGGACTAATGTTATTTTAAATAATACTGTTAGAAAGCTGTTATAGATAATAATACCTTCTACTGCATCTACAGTTGGAATGATCTGTTCTACAGACAGATTTGTTGGTAAAAATAATGTGGGAACTGCATGCGTATGCAACCTATTCTTCAAATCGTTTAAAAACATTTTGTTTTCGAAGTGTTTGCCACAGACTTTCATGTGATTTATTCTATCATAATTCACATCTAATAAATCTTCTCTATCGATGTTTCTCATCCATACTTTGCGCCTGAAAAACATATTTTATTGCTATAGAAAATAATTCGCATTCACAGTTATATGTACTACCTATCAGGATCCCGTGGAAAATGAAACATGCTGTAAGTTTGCTTTTTACTGTTTTCACTGCATCGCGGCACCGCACACCAAGTCCCACCTCGCGGCATTGCTTTCTTAATAATAATAATACACTTAACAACTATAAACAACCTAACAACTAACCTATAAACGTAAATCTGTACAATGAACTTAAAAATATAAATATACATAAGAAAAATAAAACTAAATGAAAATAAATGTAATACGATAATAAAATTGGAGATTTATCTTGATCTAACCAAGTTTTTATTGTTTACGTTCGGACACCCCTCACAATATGGCCGTTTGGCACATGCGCATGAAAAATAATATTGGTGAGTGTCGCATCTGGTTATAACTTAATCTGTGCCCATATTCTGTATCACGAACAGATAGACTAATCGCGCGAATATTTTTGACGTTATAAAATATCATCTGGGAAAGTCTGATTTACACATATACAATTACTCTATTATTTATTTACATCTAATCAAAAAAATTAATCTCAAAAAAGGTTGTTTTAATAACAATAATAATGAAAGTTTAACTGGTTTAATTTATATTAAGTATCGAAAATGAATACAGATTATTTTGAATTAATTTTGTTAATAAAATGTACATTTTTTCAATTCCATATGTAAAATGAGTTATTAAATATATTTGTTGGAGCACATGGCATGTATATGGCCTATTTTCAATTAAATTTTAAGCTCTTGAACTTATTAAATATCGAAAATAAATACAGATTATTTTGAATTAATTTTGTTAAAAAAATGTACATTATTTTTTTTCAATTCCATATATAAAATGAGTTATTAAATTAATTTTTTCAAATTTAAAAAAGATTTAAACTATGGCAATGAATAATTTATTTGTAGGGGCACATGGCATGTATATGGCTTATTTTCAATTAAATACTAAGCTCTTGAGCTAAATGTAATTGTAATATTAAAATCAGTAAAAATAAATGGACCTGTGAAGAATTTATTATGAGAGCACATAATGTGTATGATAGAAGCTTTATTTTTGGTTGAATTATATTTCTAAAGTTTGTATTGTAATATCTTTTATTTAAAAAAAATACATATACATCTACAATTTTCATTCCAAAACTAAATTTGCCAATACATAGTTCAGTAAGCAGTCATAATGTAAAATATAAATAATAATAAGTGTTTATTCATTAAAAGAATGATCGGTGGTATAGAATCTCCCATATTTATGACAAATTCTTCTAAATTTTCTCGTATTCTGTCGATATTCCACATTTTTGTTTCAATACTTTTCATGATCAATTGTTTTTTATATTTTAGGGCTTAACATTTCTTAAAGTGTGCTATTTTTGGAAACAATCACCCATATGCATTCGCGGTTTACCGGGGCACGTATCACAATATTCCGAAGTTTCGCGTCTTTGTCCTTTTTCCTGTCTATTAGAACACACAATACAATCTCTTTTCTTGCCTTTTCGCATTATATGCAGTCTTTTGTCCAGTCTTGTTACATGTGTTGAAGTGGAAGGCTTTGATCGATCTTCGTGGAACTCATCTACGAGTTGATCGACTAATCTCTTGACGAACTGCAAATGAGACAGTGATTGTTCGTTCTTGCTTTTTATTACACACTTATATAAAATGTATGTATTTATGGCAGACATCTCCATTCCCCAAGAGAACATTTTCCTCCACCACTTCAGAGATTTTCTTAGGAAACAGTATGATGATGCGTATTGATCCGCGCGATCAACACCACCCATTGAAACCGTGTAGTTAACAACAATTTTTGGCTTTTCCACATTTTGTTGTTCACCTCCTCTTACAAGTCTTGTTTTTGTAATGAATCCATCGCTATCACTGGTGCTACACAGCGTAACTACCCTTTTATCTTTCCAGGACAATATCATCGTTCTTCCCTTTTTGTAAGCAATTGATTTATTTTCGCCGAATTCGGGTTTCTTTATTGGATCAGATATGCCCTTGCGACTGATTTTTATTGTACCTGTTAGATAGCATTTCATTTGTAGTAATTCTTTCCCCAGTACAATGCTAGTGTAATATCTATCTGTATACATATGATAACCTTGCGCATCTGGTACGTTCGACAATAATTTGTAATACAGATGCAATGGAATTCTAGTACTCACAGGAATTTGAGGTTTTACAAGATTATAGGAGGTAATACTACCGTAATATGGAAGAATATTGTACACATACCCAGTTTCTGAGTCAGCTAAAACGTATGTGGGTGTGTCCCATTTTGTAGGCTTATTCGGGTTGTAGGTTATAAAACTAATTTTACCTTTGAATTTTATTACCGATTCGTCGACACATATACCTTGTCCAGGTATAAAATATTCCGCAAATTTTGAATTGATATATTCCATAAAAATACTGACCGTTGAATACGTGTTCTTATGTCCGTTTGTTGCTGATTTACTGTTTTTAAATGTAACATCCAAAATAACTGGTTGACTCTTCTTCTAGTGAACACATTAGAAAAAAATGGTATTTTGGTATTTGCACTAGTAGACCAATAATCCTGCACATTTGGCAAAACCATAGTTCCTATATTCAAAATTACACCGATAAAGGCCCAACATTCCTCCTCATTTGTGTCGCGCCGTGTATGCCATATAGAATCTTTGGAAAGAGCTTTATTTCTCAATTTGTTCTTGGCGTAACTATTTGTTTCTAAAACAATTTCATCCACCAACTCTTCCGTGAAATACGGCTTAAAAAATTGTAGTGCTTCTTCGATGTTGAAAACTTGTGGCTCTGGTACTTTATTTCCTGTTGAAAAGTTGATTTTTTGTAAGGGAATGTCACTTCCCGTAATATCACTCTATGTATTGCTGTCTACAGGCGGTGTATCTTCGCCCTCTGAATCACATTTAATAATTTCAATTCTTCTTTTTTTTCTATTACGTAACTGTCGTCACTCTCTGTCCCTAATTGATCTTCTAATGGTATTTCACTTAAATCATCACTTATTTCACAACTATTGTCAAAATTTTCTTCTTCCATCTTCACTACACGTTATAATTGTAACGATAAGAAACTAAATAAAGCACTTATTATAATGTAAACATAATAAACATATCATAAACACTATAAGATAAACACAGACGATTTTGCTTACCTAAGTGTTAAGGGCGCTGTGTAAGTAAAACAACCGTGTCGCCGTAGCCGCAACAGTGGATTTATTGTTAGCATTTTAATGTCGCAAATACGGCGGCAACGGAGTGCAAAGGGTTAATATATTTTGAATATATTCAATATTGATTGCTCAGTCACGTTAAAATGGCATCTCTTCCACTTTCTTAATGGCGACTCCGCCATCCTTAGGATTATATGTTACAAATGCACGTTCTCTGTAACTACAATAAATTATCGTTCTATGAAATTTATACGTTTTACTTTACTTCTTACCAACACTTTTTTATACTTTTCAATATCTTAAGAAAGACAATTACAAAATATTAGCGCTAAGAATAATCAAACAAATGACGATAAAAACTCTAATATAACCTCAAACTTGTTAAAAAAAAGCTCAACTTCGCAATGTTTATCCAATAAGAAAACAATCACGCATATTTATTGGTATATCTGCTCAATCCAGTTTAACTTTTCATACAACTCGTATAATTCTTAAAAGCATAGGTATGTACATGTGACGATACATTATGTCTTACATTTGGAAACAGCACCTTTAAAAATATCAGTTTGTACTGTGACAGATTCATATATTAACATTCAACAGTGAGCAAAAAATATCACCAATGTACGAAAATACATATGTATCACCCATATTTTTTAATTTTACTTACTACTTTCCAAATTTTTAAATTACTAAACATGCACATCATATGTTCGAATCAGTTTTATTTTAACCATGGAAAAAGTGCAATATCGGTCAGTGGTTCAATTCTTTCTTGGATAACAAGGTATAAGAAGATCGAAGAGCATTTGTAACGTATAATAAGGATGGCGGAGTCGCCATTAAGAAAGCAGAAGAGATGCCATTTTAACGTGACTGAGCAATCAATATTGAATATATTCAAAATATATTAAATTACAACACCAAAACACACTCTTCAGTCAACTGCCGAACCAGCTGTTGGCAACATTGTTATAGACTTAAATACTTACATTTATTTAAAATTGTTTATTTTTATGGGACTATCAAGAGCTAGTGTATGTAATATTCTACACTAGCACATCGAATATGCATGATGACAATTATCAAAGTGGGGCCGAACATTCATTTTTGATTACGACTGTTCGAATGAGGAGATTTTGAATTATATGGTCAATAAAAGTCACGTATCGTATCGTCAGATTGCCAACTAAAAATCAGAAATTTAGCACATTTCAATTGAAGATGTACGAAATATACTTCACAAAGAATTGAAAATGGAAAGCAATTAGTGAGATGGGAGCCGCGTTTACTGACTATTGAACAAAATCGAAAGCACAAAATAATTTTGCCTCTCAATCTCGAGAATGACATGTTGAGAAATAAATTAGGCAAGAAAAATTTAATAAGTTTTCTTTCCTAACTGGGTATTTTTCATACTTCTCAAGAATGCTTTAGACAATACCTTTAACAATATGAGGTCTTTATCTTGTTTTATACGGATTATTTATTTTGAGCTAAAACGCAAAAATTTAATATTTTTTTGTTAGTCGTTACTTGAATAGTGTCGAATAAGGATGCCTTTTCTCTTTGACAGTCAGTATTTGGTAGTTGTTAGTACACGTCAGGGTGCATACACAATGTGTACAACCCAACACAGCAGGTTTCTATGATCTAAACCAACAACAATAACAATTTTGTGTATCATAACAATTCCAGCAATTTCATTATGCAATTACAATCTATAATTAAAAGTCGTAAATAAACTGCAAAATACATTAATAAATAAGAGCAATAAAAACGCAAATTATTCTTCAAAACAATAATATATCCTATCCACCCTTGACTGAAAAACATGACAAAATGGCAAAAGGTAGAGACAAAAAGACAGCCAAGGGACAGTCCTGTAAAACAAACTAAAACTGACGCATAAATGATTAAAACTTAACCACCGACAATGACAATACCGACATCATTAAAAGTAGTTCTAACGGCCCGACGGAGCAAGACAGTGAAGAAGCGAAAACTACGAACCACGAACATACTTTGAAAGCTCAACCAATATTTATATCTGGAGTCAAAAATATGTAACCTCTCAAAAATCTATGAAAAGCAATTGCGAAGGACGAATTCGTGATGAAGGTTCTAATAAAGACCAAATTAAATACGACCTAAACTCGCTGAAAAATATACTGTAATAATAAAAGCCCTTCATAGAGAAAAAAATTCATATTTATAAAACTAAACAAGACGGAAACTTCATAATAACAATAACTTTAAAACCCAAAAAGAATAACAGAAATTTATCAGATTGAATTTTCATGTCATACATGAATTATATTCGAATCTCCCAGACCTAAAAGACTTATGTTACAGTACACGAAATGTTAGAAATATGGACATACACAGACCTACTGTCATCATAGTCCTGCATGCATGAAATGTACATACTACCAGCCAATATTTTAGAAGAGAAAGCTCCGATCAAGTGAAGTGTATTCTTTATGATGGCAAGCATTTGGCTAATTATAAAGGGTGCAAAGTTTACAAAGACCTGCAGAAGAAAATATTTCCACCTCTAAGCAGAAAAAGCAGGAATCACCCGTCAATAAATCGAATACCCAATCAAAAAGTCAGACTGGCGTGTCAAATATAGATATGTCTAATTTTACAACTCATACAACGGGCAATACTTCAGCAACTATCATATTGAAGGTAATTTTGTTGGTTGATTCACTTGATTACTGAAGGTTGATGTATAACCCCTTGCCACATTAATTTTCGTATTCTGTATACGTATTTCGACAACTAAGTTGTCTTCATCAGCAGATAATTAAATAGTGTCGCACCTAGAAAACTACGGCGAAAAATACCCGTACGAAAACAAACTCCGTACGCGATCCGTACCGTTGAAAACCAGAATGTACACTGTATATTCGTTTCACAAGATTTTTAAAAGTTGTTTTACTTAAACTAGGATGAATGACATTAAAAAAAGGAACACGGACAAGACAGAAGTACCTACATGTGATTTATTGCATTGTACCTTTTTCTGTCATTTAGCAGACCGAACAGAGGCGAATTGTTATTACCTACATCGATGTTTAACACATGGCCTTTATTCTTCAAAAGTACATACTTTCATACGTATCTAACATAATTCGCGATAATTACACACCGTTGTTAACCAAATGCAAGCAATCGGTGTTAACACTATGATTGCAATCCAACACATGCTTTGCTAAACTCGATTTTTCCGGCCGGTTGAATTTTATATGCGCGATATGTTCTTTATACCGGGTTTCTATCGATCGTTTTGACCGATGACGACTACAACACCAAACATCACAAGTAAGTCTCAAGGTTAATCACTCCTAAAAAAAACTAGAGTTATATTAATATATAAAACTATACAAAATAACGATCTAGTATATACACAGGAGAATCAATTTATTGGGCTACCTTCAGAAGAAAGCAGCCCGATTTCATAGATTTCGGAGTCACAAAGTAATATCTGGAAACTGTAAAGACACTCATATATTGCATGTTTTGATTTAACTTTAGACCATTCCCTAGTAATAATAACCTTAAATACAGAAATAGTTCCTTCCAAGAACTTTTTAACACACAGGTCAAAAAGGAGTGATTGTGATAATTTCAGATACCTACTCCTTACATTAGAACGGCGTGGAACATTTAGTACAAGCTATCCATGGAACTCCTCGTCAGAAACAAAAGAATTTTATTCCACAATAAATGCACGTTAAAATAAAATATCACAAGAAAAAAACAAAGACAGTGGCAAAACACTAGATTTCTTCAGAACAAGGTAAAATTTAATAAGGCCGTAAAAGAGCTGAAGCAAGCAAGAGCGCAAACAGGCATTCAAAACTATTTAGATAACTTGAAAACAATAGAAGCTACAAATTACGCACTACAAAAACTACTAAAAAGCTTGATAGTCCATAAATAAATGTTTCACTATTAAGAAATAAAAATTGTGAATGGGCCAAAAGAGGTTTTTGTAGAATATTTTACTGATGTTTTTTTAGTCTTATAAACGTGAGATATCATTAGAAAAAGAAAATTAAATCAAATGAGCACAGAAATTCCCTTCAATTCAATAAATCAGAAGGAAGAACTGTAGCACACAAATTAAATGTAAAAGAAGCGCAAGGATATGATCTGATAATTGAAAAGTACTAAATGGAATGCCTGACATCGAAATTAGATTTATTACACAATTATTTAATGCCATTTAATGAATTAAATATTTCGCAAGTCAGTGGAAGGTGTCAGTAATTATCACTATTCCAAAGATAAGCAAGCCAGTTGAAGAAGAATTTAGTTCTATGGATCCATAAGTTTGCACCCTATACTCTCCAAGCTATTCGGAAAGTTATTAATGAGAAAAATTAAGCGCATCCTAGAAGAAAGACAGATTGTATCGAGACACTAGCTTAGATTTCGATGAAAGCATACATGCATGCTACGATTGAATAAGTTCACGTAACATAAATGAAGCCAATGAAGCACTAGAAGGAAGAAAATACTGCACAACAGCATTTCTGGATAATACCCAGACCTTTGATAAGATTTGGCATAAATGGCTTTTATACATAATTAAGAAAATATGTACTTCCAAGTAACCTATTCTTGAGTCAAACATCAAGAACAGACATTTCTTGATTAAATACAGATAAAATAAATTTTAAGCACCATGAGAGCTGGTGTGCCACAGGATATTATAATGGAATCAATATTTTGTCTGATTTATACTTGCGATTTTTTCTACAGACAATAATGAGAGTATTAATAACACAACTCAGCAACAGCCACCCGTCACGTGCAAAATAATGTAAATAAAATACAATTATGGTTAAACAAATGGCGTATGAAAGTGAATAAAGTAGTCTATTCAGGTAATTTTTATATTTAAAAAGTTAACTAAGTAATCGGCAATTGACCCTCTAATCATTTAGACCGCTGACTTACTTGGCGCAAACATGTATTTGTAAAAAGAAGGCAACTCTGCATTGAACTGAGCAAAGTATACTAGGCCTCAACTGACACTCGAAAATGAGCTATTAGTATACAAAATAATTCTAACACTTATCTGAACTTCGTGCAACATTTAATTTGAACTTTGAGATTCTGGAAGGTTTCAGTGCTTCGAATGAGCGTTAATGCACCGTATTTTGTGCCTAAGAAGGTGAATAAAATGAAAGTAATTAAACTGAAAGTATGGAATTTCAGCATTAAATATCAACATAAAATCGATATTTTTTAGGGCACGTACAACATAATTTATGTAAATATATATATACATACATACACACACACATATATATATATATATATATATATATATATATATATATATTGGGTCTGGGAAAAAGTTCGTGGCGTTTTTCCCGATAGATGCATTGGTTGCCGATAACTAAAGAACAACAAGTCACAGCGACACCACCGACGGTTCGTTTTTTAGATGACCTTCCGAACGTTAGTTTGAGCGTAGAAACATTGTAATCGGTGCAGTGGTTGGAAAGTTATTCGCACTTGAAAATGGAGAAGAATAATGAGAAATTTCGCTATATTCTGCAATATTATTATGATAAGGGGAAGAACGCTGCGCAGGCTTGTGATAAAATTTGTGCTGTGTACGGTGAAGGTACTTTATCGAAATCTGTTGCGCGGAAATGGTTCGCTCGCTTTCGTTCTGGAAATTTCAATGTGAAAGATGAGTCACGCTCCGGTCGTCCAATCACTGAAAAATCTGATGAAATTCTTGAAAAAGTCCAACAAGATAAGCATATCAGCAGTGTCGATATTGGCATGGAGCTAGGCATTGACCACAAAACTGTTTTGAACCATTTACACAAAGCTGGTTACAAAAAAAAAGCTTGACGTATGGGTTCCTCATGAGTTGAGCGTGAAAAACATGATTGACCGAATTAACATCTGCGATGCGCTGCTGAAACGGAATGAAATCGAGCCGTTTCTGAAACGTTTAATAACCGGAGATGAAAAATGGATTACGTACGATAATCGGAAGCGTAAAAGATCGTGGATAAAGGATGGTGAGCCGTCACAAGCGTTCGCTAAGCCAACATTGACGCCAAAAAAAGTGATGCTGTGTGTATGGTGGGACTGGAGGGGAATCGTCCACTACGAGCTACTTCCAACTGGTCAGACGATTGATTCTCAACTCTACTGTGCACAACTAGAGAGATTACGCCAGGCGATTGAAAGAAAACGGCCCGAATTGATTAATAGGAAAGGTGTTGTCTTCCATCATGACAACGCCCGACCACACACTTCTTTGATGACCCGTCAAAAATTGAGAGAGTTTGGTTGGGAAGTTTTGATGCACCCACCTTACAGTCCGGATATAGCACCCTCTGACTATCATCTGTTTCGATCTCTGCAGAACTCTCTCAATGGAATTAAGTTGGTTTCAAAAGAAGCCTGTGAAAACTACTTGATTCAGTTTTTCGACCAGAAACCACAGAAGTTTTTCACCGATGGGATCATGGATCTACCAAAAAAATGGCGAAACATTGTCGATAATAATGGAGCATATTCGGTTTAAATGAATTCGTCCACGCGCCATGCGGGGACCAGTTGAATTTTACTGAAAAAACGCCACGAACTTTTTCCCAGACCCAATATATATATATATATATATATATATATATATATATATATATATATATATATATATATATATATATATATATATATATGTTACAACGCTATAATTTACATACTACTGCCTTTTTAGTTTTGCCACTTTTCTCATTTTTGTTGTGGGTTGTGTAAACCATCAACACTTAAGGGAACCACTACCGTGAATAGGTGTTCTTATAATGTGAAAGTAACTTTACTGACATGGTATGTTTTAAAAACAAATATGTTATCATTGTTTTAAACAGCATACTGTTGATATAATCATAGAAATTGCATATAAGCAGTTATAATGTTTAAAATGATAAAAGTATGTATTCGTGTACATATAAAATTAAGAGAAAATTATTATAATATTACCGTGTGCATTTAATTAACAATTTATTTTGTATTTTTATTTGCAGTCAGGTGTGTTTCTCGGACCAATAACAACGATTCCCATGGTACTATTTTCCGGTTTCTTTGCAAAACTAGATGACATCCCTTCCTATTTAAGTTGGTTATCTTACGTAACATATGTTCGGTATAGTTTTGAAGGCACTATGATCGCCATATACGGTTTGGACAGAAAAAAATTAGTATGCAACGCCATCTACTGCCACTATACACATCCAATTACATTTTTAGAAGAGATGTCTATGAAAGATGATATTAACACCTACTTAATTGACATAGCAGCCTTGTCGGGCTTATTCATAATTATTCGAGTCTTTGCGTACTTTTTACTACGAGTAAAACTGTTTGCAAATCGCTAGTTTAATATGATTTAACTTTCGTTTTAGTTAATTATTTCTTTTGTGAAGAAGAAATTTGTCATCAGAATGACGTTCTTATTGATATATTTATTGTGATAGTTGTATGTAGGGTTTTTGTGTAGTGTTTTTAATATTTTTAGCACTCTGATACTCAGTATTTTTATATAACATACGTGTCTGTATTTGTATATATACATATAAACCATTTTACATCTACAGTTATAAACAGCAATATATTTAAGCAATTTCTATTTTTTTATGTTTCTTTTTAATGTATTTATTTTAGATTGAGCACAATTTTTTATACAAGATTCAAAGCTCATGGTTACCTATTTTCCTTTCAATAAAAAAAATTTTCGTTCATCAACTGTATTAGATATTATAATAAATTTTTATATCAATTATACAATTGTAATTTTATTTCTGTTACACAAAGAATACAATTGACTCCCGTATTAAACAGTATTTTCCAGTCAATCAGTTCAACAAAATTTGGATGGTACAATTATTTTGATATTCTTCCACACTAGCCTTTTTACAGGTTTTTTTTGCTATAGTATTAGAGTTATCATATCAAAAATACAGCAACACTCAACACAAGTTATTAATGGAGTTTATAATATTACTCATGACCTGGTGCAAATGATAATATTAAACTTCCTATGATATACAAGCTTTATTTTTTAGGTAACACTGTTTACCATTGTCTATTTTTAATATTCTTACTATAAACGACAATTTTGCCATGTCACGTTTTCTCAAACATTTAATGAAAATCAAGGATATAAAAGCTCCAAAGATCGCTTTACTCAATTATTAGGTAGAAATGCGGCATATCTTAAACTAGAGCATTTAGGGGAACTGCAAAATCTTTACTGCCAGTATGTTGGAGATCTAACCGCGGAGCCTGGGAAATTATTGTTCCAGAACTACTTTAAATTTTAAAACCCCGATAAATCTAGACGATACGCCGGGCCTATGGCATGGCCCGGTAATTAGATGAATTATGCCATAATATAAAAGTTGTTTACTTATCGCCAAACAGAACTTCTTTACTTCACCCTATCGACCAAACCGTCATTGCAACTTTCTAAAAATATTATTTGAGGACTACTATGGCAGAAATGATAAAAACCATCGATGATAAATAAGGTGTAAGTGTAAAAAGTTATTGGAAAAGTTACAATATTCTTTCTGCAGCACGAAATATTGGCAGGAGTTTGGGTTGAAATTAAAAATACAACTATTAATAGGTCTTGGAAAAAGTTGTGTCCTCAGTTTATTTTTGACTGAGAAACTGAATATAGACAATGAAGATATTGATTTAATACAGGCTTATTCAGTGTTCTTTTAGAGCTTGTAGTCTGTAATTTAATTCTACTGCAGGACGCGACATCATCCACATCAAAAAAGGAAAAAAGTTGATAATTAATACAAAACTAAGCAAGTGAAGGTTGTTATCTCTTCCGAATCTACCTGTTGCCGCGTATGAGAATTACACCCGGCTTGAATCTGCTGCTTTAGGAGTGGGAAAAATAAAAAAGTTGCTCAGGGGACGCCATAGTATTAAAGAATCCTCAAACGTTCGACAAAACAAGCAATAATAAAATTTACAAGAGGCAAAGAAAGGTACAGACGTAAATAACGATACAAATAAAAAAAATTAAAAGAAAAGTTTTTTCTGAATGGTCAGCTATTACTAAACTGGGGAATGTGCGCTGTTAATATTAATTTAGCCTGATCAGAGACAGACAGAGACGACAAAAAGAAATCACAAAGTGCTAAATCAGGGCTGTACGGCGGATGGCTTATTAATTCAATGTTTTGCCCGGTAAAATGTTCCATTGCTTGAACCGAATCATGATCATGGTGGAGAATGATCGGTCTTTTTCGGTTTGTTTTCCTTATTTCTTCAAAAACTTTTAGCGAACAAATAGTTGTGTACCATTCGGAACCGTTCTACAACTCTGTAAAGGCACGGTTGCAACGTGACCGATTTTTCCGAAAAAACAGGCAATCATTTGTTTCGATGTGCTTCAACTGCGAACAACTTTTGTTGGTTTTGGTTCATCTTGGAATAACCATAACCACCTGTGACGACTTTATAAATGTTCTTTGAAGCATCGCCATTGTATTTTTTGTGCATTTCTTGGCACGAATCGACGCGAGTTCTCTTTTGAGCGGTTCATGTTCATGCAGGATCTTATGCACGCTGGTGTTATTAATACCTACAGATGCCTCGATCTCACGATATATCACATGGCGGTCTTGCATTACCAATTCAGACACTGCATTACTATTTTCCGACACAACAACATTTGTGGGACGACCTTCACGAAATTCATCGTCCAAGTTTGAATTCACTATACAAACGATATCCTGTGGTTTTCGATGGTGCTTCATCACCATATAAAGAATTCAGCTCGTCGATGCGTTCTTGTTGAGATAATCCGCGCCGAAATTTATGAAAATGTTCGCAAGTTAATTCAATTTTTTTGCTGACATAAAATTTTCAAGTCGACAATAGGAATAGCGGCCGGATAATAAAATTGTCAAGGTAAATATATTGTAAAAATGACAAACTTCACGATGCAATCATCAGATCGGAGGCAACACTAACAGTGCTGCCAGTTCCCGAAATGTAGACGGCTACCCTCGTATATAAATTAAATCATGTACTCTCATGTTCAAAAATAGCCTTTCTAGTTTAGACAACATACCATATGCTCTCTTGAACAGTTTACCTTTAGATGCTGTTTGTTTTGAAAGTCCTCTAGTATATGTTAGAATGAATAACAAATTAATTAGACCAAAACTAGCTAAAAGTTGAACTCTTTCCAAATTCCATATTGAGTTCCATTTAATTTAACATTTCTATTATAGACTTACATGACATTACAAATCACATCATACTAAGATACTATAATATGCTGATCTATCAAGCAATGAGTTGTGCACACCAGCAACTATCTGAAATGGGTTCGAGCTGTCGATAATTAAATCAAATGTTCCGTTATTCGCTTGACGAAGAACGTTACCCAGCTGTTTTATCGATTTAGGTAATAAGAGGTTTCCTTTTAAAGACAACGTCAGATATTTGGTTTGATCCAGAAAAGCAACCCCATATCATGACTGAATCTCCACCGAGCTTAACAGTAGGGGCTATACATTCTTCCCGGGCACGCTCACCCACAGACATTCTCACAAAAACACGTCTTCGTGAACCGAAAATCTCGAATTTAGATTCATCGGCCCACAATACTTTATTCCAGTCTTCTATGGTCCAATTTCGGTGATCGCATGCCCACTTAAAAGGTTTTTGCTTGTTTTGCTTGCGTAGAAGCGGCTTTAGCACTGCAATTCATCCATGAAGACCGGCTTCCTTTAATCGCCGTTTAACTGTGGAAACACTTACGGGTTTTCGACGAACAGCATTCATTTCTTATATGATTTTTGAGGCTGTTTTTCGTTTATTTCTCTTGCTTGTTACCACCATTGCAAGATCTTCTACTGAGGTTGTTGCCCTTGGTCTGCCTTTTCGAGTTCGGCTCAACACACTTCCGGTGTTTTTTGACGATATAACCCACGGTTTACTGATTTAAGTTCCGTGGCAATTTCCGGTTGTTTTTGCCAGTTTTATGAAATGCGATTATAAATGATCGTGTTTCTACTCAATTCTTTTCGTTTAGGCATTTCTAACCGATTGAACCGATTTTGCCAAAATACCCAAGTATAAATACTTAATAGTTTACAATAACACCCTACCTTAAAATAAAATTATAACAATCTAAAATTTCCAAGAATTGAGAGATCTAATCCCTTAAGTGCAATTATTCTACCTGGAGTTTTATGAGGGTATTATCATTCATTGCGAATAATAGGGTAATCGCATAATTATTTTTGAATAAGTTTTTATAGATTTTAATGTTTACTATGAAACTATTTCTTACTACAGAAATAAATTTTATAATTACAACTTTTCTATAGAAACTGTATTGAAACAAGGGTGACCAAATACTTATAAGCGATTGTGTATAATAAGCGTTTGGTAATTAATGTAATCAAAGCAGATCGCTTAATAGAACTGGGAAGAAACTAAAACTCGTTTGTAGTACAAATTCTTTATTTAAATATATTATTAGCTTATTGTAATGAACATTGTGGTTAATAAGCAACACATAACTACTAACATATAAAATACAACATTTAAAAAATAAAATGGCTAACGTGAAATAGTAATTCACACAGAATTCTTTAAAGGAGGAAAATCTTCATCGAGCACCGTATACATGCGGCATACTGCACAAACTCTGTTTACTGATAACCACTCCCGAATGCACTTAAAACATGAAAAAAAATAAGTTAATACATCGGCATTATCTATAACAATATTTTTAATATTGATGAGATTAATTGCTCTGTAGTATGTAAATATGTATGTAAATAAATTTAAAAAAACTACCTGAAACGCAGAGCAAAAAAACTTGTTATGGGTTAGTAATATATATATTAGCTGCATGTAATTAAAATTAACGATGTATTACAATATTTGTACTGTGATGACCAGATAAATGACACAATATTACAATTTTGGATCTTAAATAAATAATTGCTATTGTGACTTTCAATGTGGTTATATGCACGTTAACATTCATGTACATTTATTATTTATTTTTAATAATGTTCCAGTACAATAAATAATACAATATTCATAAAATAATATACTAACGATTCTTTCTTTATAATAAATATAAACATTTACACATAAATGGTACAAAAATGCTTCGTATCTAACGACAAAAGAACAATGTTAGTTAGTATACAATACTTGCTTTTTTAAAAAGTATTTGCCAAATAAATTGTGTTAATAGACAAAAGGGTGAATTGAAAATATCCAAATTTTGTATTTTATTTACAGAAAATTTGTTAAATGAACTAGTCAAAAAAAGTAATGTATTAAATATTGCATCCTCTCTCTATAGGACTGTAAAAAACGCTTTCCATTTAAAACAATGCTTGATGACTGCGGTGTGACGTCATGGTGTATGTTATTAAATTCATATTGTGGCTAAAATATTTTGAAACGTAACTTTAATGTTCTATTTAGTTTTGCTATAATTTTAGATTGTCAGTAGAGCATTGAGTTATTTTTCTATGTATGATTGGAAATAATTAATAATTTAGCTAATAGTTTAGATTAATTGTAAAATTGTTAAGAATAACTTGCACCTATTTTAAATCCTTAATATGCATAGTTTGCCAAACCGTAGTATCGGTTTCAATTTAATTATAAGTGTGTGCAAAATATTAAAAGATTGTCTTAATAATTAAGTAATTATCCAATGAATGCTTTAAAAGTATGTACAGTTAAAGTTTCATTCGCATAATTAGATCTGAAATTATCTATCAAAAGTATGTATAAATGCCAAGTTTCTAAAAAGTCTTTATCTAATTAAATTTGAAGAGGACGAATTTATATTTTATTTTATAAATAAATGCAGCACATATAGATCAAGTTTATTAAGAAAAGAAACGCACAAATATATTATTAAGCTCCTTCAAAAACTTGTTTATTTAAATAAGTTGCACTTGATGATCGTACAATTGTTATATCATGTACATACTGTTAACATCTCCAAATATCAATTTGTTTAGTTCTTTTTTTAATGAAAGTTAACTATTTTTTTTTTGGAACATACAATTGAATAGTCTGAATTTAATATTAAAACTATTACAAAAGACAACAGGCCCAAGTCTATCAAAAAACTGTATTTCGGTTAGTTTTTTTTTAGTTGCCATGGTGTTATTATAGATTTCTGTTAATTAGCCAGAAAGTTAATGAAAAGTATTTATTACTAGGAATAATGAGGTGTTTGTGTGAAACAGGTAGATTTTGTATCTCAACAACGCACTTTCTTACATTTCTATGATTGTTCGAGTTTTTCACGAATGACTGAGTTAAATAAGTATTGTAATAGTCTCATATTTTGTGTTTTATTGAACGATTATACATTTGTGTACAGCTTAACCAATTTATCTTTGCCGATTAGATGCGCGAATGAAACATAAAAAGTTGTTGTGGAAGAGAAATAAAACATGGCCTATACATCCTTTTTCAATTATTGCAAGTATACATTAGAAATATATCATATCGCTTCTACTTATACTATAAAACGCTAATAAACAATGTAATGAAAATATATCAAAATTATTAACGTCTGGTTAAAATACATCACTAATTATCATATATACAAATATAACATATAACAATAATGGTGAATTGAAACAGAAAAAATCACATTCACATTTATTGTGTATCCAATCTTAATTCAGTGAATAAGATGTTAAAGTAATATTAAATACAAAAAAAAATATGCTTATGACTAGTCATTGCCATTACTATGCAATGTAAGTGTAAATTATTTAATTATTTCGTTCATATTTAAACTGCTTAATATCTAAATCAAGACTGACAATATATAATCAATTAAAAAATAGAATTAAATTATTTAAAAAGAAATATTTAAATATTTTCTAAATTTTTTAAAAACTTTTAAATATGAAAGACCATATGAAGGCAATCAACCTTAATTCTAGTGTTTCTTATTTACATTATTAAAAATAAGTAAATATTAGATGTCCATTAATGATTGAAGTTTATGCTATGTCAAATCTAAAAAATTTTCTTAAACAAAACAATTGGTTTGTATCCTCTTTTGTCATAGTCGCACGTGTTTGTTTTCCAGGAATATTGTTGTTGAATCAAACATAACTTATTGTAATCGATTTGGTGATAATATAAATAATAATGTTGCATTAGATATAACCTCTTTATATCGAAACGAGATCTACTCCTCATAAAAATTAACATTTGGGTAGCAACATTACATCATCATATAATAAAATCAATATTTTTCCATAATACAATCAATGCCGAAAGATATCAAGTCATTTTGCAAGAATTTGTGGAACAACTCCATGATGATGTGTTGGAAAAAGAATTGCTACAACTCATACTATGCAAAGAACATTAACATTTTTAAATGAGTTTTATAAGGATCACATTCTTAGTCAAGGTAGATGGCCACCTAGGTCACTTGACTTAACACGACTAGATTACCTCTTGTTTAAAAAAATTAATGACAATATTTATAGGAATAGATAGCATAATTTGAATGAGTTAATGGAAGTAATTGAGCACGAGATTGGGGCTATTACACAGGAACTTCAGCATGTTTTTGAAAACATGTAACAGAAAACTTATGTCTGTGGCATCAGGATCACTATTATTTTTTATAATTGTGTTTAGATATTTGTTTGTATTTTTGTCATAATTATTTTAAAATTATTTGTTAAATAATTGTAATTAACAAATATTAGCAGTAAATACGTATATCCAAAACTAAGGGTATTGCATTTTTAAGTTTACTATCTTCTTTTACTTTAACAAACAATTTTTATAATTATATCAACGGTATTACCCCTAATATTAATTGTTGCGATCGAAATCAAGTGTAGTGGTATAAACTATAAAAACTTGATACATATTGTCAGCTTAAATCATTAATAGATACCTTAGTTTGTTATTGTTTTTATTGTTTTTTTACCGCTATTATTTTTTAAATTTCATTCATTGATCGTCTTCATAGAAACATTAGATTTTTATTACTATTAATTTTTTACCCTAAAATTTGTCATTGCGAATGTGACTTTGTTCATACATATAAGAATAAGCGTATGGACCGGATTCAATAAAATCTAATATAACAAATTTTCAAAATTTTCCAAAAAATGTAATTGAATCACAGGTATTTTATATTTAAATTTATACTGCTATGTATTCGAGCCCTTATGCGTATGCATTTGTAAAACTTGGTTCTAAAACTGTTTCGATATTTATTTCGCTTGTTTAGGGGCACTTGTCGTTATTATATCGCATATAGTAAAACGTATCGACAATTTTTGCTACCTCTATGTAAGATCTAGTCTCATAAAGCATGAAAGATGAAATGTTTTTATTAGGCAATGTTTCAAAAACTATTACATATATTTATGTCTTTACATCGCATTTATTTAAAGCCGAAATAATTTCGTATAATAAACATACATAAATAGGTTAAAAAAAATGCCCCATGCTTGTTTTTGTTGCAATTTTATGAATTTCATTTACTAGTCTATTTTCAATGTAATTAAAAATAAACATATTTTATTAAAGTACTGTACTACTTTTACATAATTTAAAAATATATGTGGCAATATATTACCTTGTTTTTTGCAATTAACTATATACATACATTGCTAAATTTAAATGCATGTATATTACTTTCAATGATGAACTGTCTTTAATTAAAATATTAAAATACAAATTGTAAAGAAAGTGCAGATATATATCAAGAAATCAGGAAACAATAAACAAAGACTATAATTTTAAGAAATGGAATCGTTAGTTACATACATGTAGAGAGGAGAGCAGGTTATTTATTAACGTACCTCAGTGTGATAAACATGACGACATGTCAAAACGGATTTTGGTTTCGTATAAATTGCTTCAATACAAATAGGACATAATTCTTCATTATCCAAATCCTCACAATTTGATTTAATAGCAGACCAGGCAGTTTCCGGTGAACTAAAATGGTACATTTAAATTTAATATATCTACCACTTTATTTAAACGTACTCTAAAATTGTGAGAACATTGTATAATATACTTTGAAGTGTCATCCCGGACAAAGTTCCATTATTATTTTGCCGATACAAATTTAGAGCATCCAGAATATCCACTTCCGCTTTATGCGGAATATTTTGCTTCAAGTACGAAATCAAACTTCGTAGTTTCTTGCCACTTGCGTCTATATTTTTAGGCAATGGACTTTCGTTTGCAAAGTGCGCCCTATTTTTTGAATCTGAACATGCCTCATTCGACTTTGCTTTCTCAAATGAGGGATAAGAATTCTTTGTAACATCTGACGTAGAAGATTGTTCAGTTTTGTGTATAAAATTACATTTTTTTCTATAATCAGTTTTTCCATTGAAATTATTTTTGGATTCACTGTATTCTTTTTTTCCATCGTGAATATGATCTTTTTTTAGTCTGCTAAAAATATACTTATATAGATTATTCGAACAGTAAAAATAACATTATTCTATTAAGAGCTCCGAAAACACACAAAAAAAAATGAATAAGCTCATACATTATTTTACTTCTTAATCCTTTTTTTGTGTAAACTATCCGTTATAATAAAGTATGCAGCCACTACACAAAAGCACAATTCTTTATACATATATTTTGAAATTTGATAATGCGAATACCAAGACACAAAATTTTCTGAAAATATGTACAATCAGAAATTACATAAAAAAAGGATGTCGGTCAAGTACAGAAAATTTTTAAGAAAGTACTGTGCAGGCATTGGCGGAAAAGGACCCGGAAAACTAATTGATAACTTAATAAAGTAACTAAATACATATTACGAATTGGCCATACAAATTCTGTTGATATGGCAAATGAAATATGGTCAACATATTATATTATAAATCATCTACAAATGCAAATCAATTTATTCACATTGTCTATTCTGGTCTGATTTCTGGTAAATGACAATGTGAACACTTTGAACCAATACGATCATACCTCACTTTTGAACCAAAAAGCTCGTCCAATCTACGAAGACCTAAAGATTTAGATTTTAGTAATATTTCTGAAGGGATACAATAAAAATAATGAAGAAAAATTCAATATGTTATAGCAATTTGCTTCAAAACCTATTTTTCTTCTTAAAAAAATGATCGAAATTGTTGAGTTTCTTACTTCACATTCATGAACGACATTAACCGCTACTAAAAATAATGCACGTACAAATCGGACTGTTGTTTCACATGATTGAACTCTTAAAGACTGGATTAATAAGCAGTATCTTCTGTTTCTCTTTGGGCAATAAGTTACCCCCTGCCAGGAGCGAATCGACGTAATGTTTAAAATTTGGTCTTGGGGCAAAGTTGTTTACAGAGAAGCGCAATGCTGCACAATTGAAGATTGTCGATTATCAATCTTCATACAAATCATTAGAGGATAGAATGGCTCATAAAGACGAAAAATAACTGAACATGATTAATTTGAAGAGATAGAAAGGGTAGTTAGTTACTAGGTACAGGAGACACAAAACTTAAAATCTGGAATTCATTTATGTAAAATCGTACTTTTAGAAAATACGGGAAAAAACTACTATATTCTATTTTACGTTCATAGTGCAGTATTGTCTTTTATGCAGTACATACATCTCTTTCTCGTTTTCGAGAAATATCTTAGAATTGCCGTGTATATTACTTGTCTTGATTGCTGAATTTATTGTCATTTTTAAGGATACCTACTTCATATCGTACTGACAGCTATATATTATTTAGTATGTTGGTAGATAAGCGTCGAAAAGTTATCCGCATATACTATCTTTTACACGTGAACGAGAAAGGCACTACAGTGATTTCCTTTTAAAATTCCAATAGCTTATAAAATATGTCTTTTTCTACATTTTTGAAAGCATGAACTATAATGAAAATTGCATAAATTTTATAAATTGAAAACAAAAAACAATAGAATGATGCGGTAACTTTGTTAGCTGTGAGATCGGTAGATGAACAACCGAATTTGTTTTTGTGAGAAAAGTCGCGAAACTTGGTAGTAAAACTATGCTACAGTAGATTTACAAACAAAATGGGATATATTCCTACAAAGCTAAATTTATTTATATGCGTTTCGATTAGAATTTTGCTTATGGGTTGGAGAAAATATTATGAACAATCGACTTCTATGTCACGAAATTTTCTTTTCAGGTAGAGCCAGCTTTATTACAAATAGAACAGTATCATTTCAAAATTGCAGAAGAAAATCCAAATTTTAGAATACAAAAAAAACAAAGATCTAGGAAAATACAAGTGTGGTCTGGGACTTTGGCAGATAAAATTATTGGCCGCTATATTTACAGAGAAAATTTGAATCGATTAAACTATTTGGAATTGTTACAAAATTTTAATTTTCCATTACTGGTGAATGTGAATTTAGGCAATAATTATTTCCAACACGGCACATGCTCTAAATACAAATGTAATTGAAGATTAATTTGATTTGTTCATAATTTTTCCAAACGGAGGATCGCACATTTTCGACTAATACATTGACTAGCTCACTCACCGAACTTAACCCCTTGACGATTTCGTTCAGGAATGTGTAAAATAAAAAGTATACGAAAGCGTTTGACAGAAATTTTAAAAGAAAGGAGCATTAAGAAATATATACATACAGGGAATTTGGAAAGCAAAAAAGTGCGCAAATGATGACATAAATACAAAAAATATAAATATAATATATAATTTTCATATTTGTATAAGGCCAATTTAATACTAAATAATTGGGAAATTTATTAGCTCTATTTTATGGTTTACACAGAATCCAGACTCAAACAGACTTCAAAAAACATAAAAAGTGATGTGCCAAAGTGAAATAATAATAATTAATCTGAAAGATGAACACGTCTCTGTTTACAAGAGAAAAATAAAAGTTCGGGATTACTATGTCTATATCTCAATTTAATTTTGTTTATTAAAACTAATTTGAAATGAAAGCTCGCGTCTTTACAATACATTTAATGATACACATTGAATTGAAAAAATTAAATACCTCATTTTGGCCAGTTCTAAATTCTAAAAGCGTAAATGATTAACATTAAGAAAACGAGAATTTTCCATTTATTTACTAAGAACGATTCTCCTTAATCCTATTACATAAAAGAACATGTCTAAAATTAAACCATATTTCAAAGAACATAAAAACTATCATAAAAATTAATTCAAACAAATTTATGAGTTATGGAATTACTCTATTTAACAGTGTGAATTTATATTAAATTTTGTAAACACGTAACCATTTGTTGTAAGTTATAACCAAAGCTTACATGTTAACATTTTATTTTAAAAATGTAATGATATTACCTGTTATTACTTTTCAACATAGCCTCAAAATCTTTTATCGTATACACTAATATGGGAATATTTTGTAGTAGCACATCAGCTGGTTCTCTAATTGGCATAATTTGGAGCATATTAAGTAGTTCATTTGAAGAATCCTCTAATATAATTTGATCGAATTTTTTATAATATGCCTAAAAGTATATAACGATTTTAAAAGGAAACAATGTAGAAATACAAATAATTTGCTATGAAAACTAGTAATGCAATAATTCATTAATTGCATATTATCAGTTACAATACATTTCATGTTCACATTAGAATATTGACTTTAGTGTATACGCTTTTTAATTGTATTATTTTATGGAGATATAGAAGTCACAAGTAGCAAAATCTTTCCTTCATTCTTTATCCTTCAAAAAAATCAATTGTTAATTTTGTTGTATGAAATGCGTTATCATGTTGCCATGTTTTTACATATCTTTAAGTACTTCTGGACGCTACTTATGTCATATACCGTTAAGTATTTACCATCTTATGTTTTTGTTTAACACAAATCTGTATTTCTAAAAAATACGTCGTACATAACTTCTT
This sequence comes from Dermolepida albohirtum, assembly GCA_031893035.1. Lineage (NCBI taxonomy): Eukaryota > Metazoa > Arthropoda > Insecta > Coleoptera > Scarabaeidae > Dermolepida > Dermolepida albohirtum. The sequence continues at coordinate 24,903 of JAVIWB010005962.1, forward strand.
TTATTGAACACTTTTTTGATAATTACTGAAGATGGGTTATCTTCATGAAGCCCGACTTTCTTGGTGAGTTAAAATATCACCAGATTACATAAGGTCAAATACTGCCTGAAATATTGCATCTACATTTACGTATTAGTTTCATGAAATGATTATTCCTCAGGTACGAAATATTTGTGATTATATATATAATCATATTTTACGAAAGTAACGAACCTTATTTTCAAGTAACTCAATATTTTAAGAGACAGACCTCCCTATGAAAGCATTACTACTTCTAAACAATGCACTAAGTCATCCTATAAAAAAGTCAGGATTAAAAAATGATTCATTCTTATTTTAATTTAAAAAATATCAAAAAATATATAAATACGATGTATGTATCACCGAATGTTAGCCCCTTTAATCCAACGAATGGATCAAAACGTAATAAGATTAACAGAACTTTATTACAAAGAGTATTTGTTGTCATCGTCAAGGCCGGTATTTCAAATTTAGTCCTAAAATAAACTTTATTCAAGCTCTATTGAAAAATGTAGATATAATATACTGCTGATGATAGCTTAAGTATGAAAGCAATGTCCTTTTGAATACTTGAAGATGAAAATGAAGATTAAATGTAACTAATGACATTCAATCAGTAATTACTGACTTAGTAAAATTCAAGATAATGAAGTAGAAAATTGCGATGAAAATTCTAAGGAAGAAGATTTTGGAAATGCCAATAACAAATATTCGACAGTCAAGACATTCAACTGTTAAACCAGATTTTAATTTGGGCGGAAATACTTCAAACAGATTATTCAGACATATAAGGTCTAGTAAAAAGAAATCCATTATTTTTCCAATAGATGGCTTTAGTAATCTGTATCTCGCGTTGTATAAGTGCGATCGCGTTCGAAAGATAAGATTTCGTACTAAACGAACTTCTCAGACAGTTTTGTGATTACTTGACTTAATATTGTTTGAGCGCGCGTCAAAGATGGACACCAGCAAAGTTAAAATACGCCATATTTTACAGTTTTTCTTCGATAAAGGCGAAAACGCAAGCCAGGCGGCTAAAAATGTGAATAGTGTTTATGGTCCTGATACTGTAACAGTCAATCATGCGCAATTTTGGTTTCGTCGATTCCGTTCCGGTAATCTTGATGTCAAAGATGCACCACGCTCTGGAAGGCCAATTGTCGAAAATATCGATAAAATAATGGAAATCGTCGAGTCCGACTGTCATGTAAGCACTGTTTCGATTGCCCAGGAGTTAAACAATGCACAAAAAACCGTTTGGAACCATTTAAATAAGGTTGGATACAAAAAGAAGCTTGATGTATGGGTGCCACACGAGTTAACGCAAAAGAACCTCATGGACCGAATTTACATCTGCGAATCGCTGCTGAATCGCAACAAAATCGATCCGTTTCTGAATCGGATGGTTACTGGTGATGAAAAGTGGATCACTTACGACAACGTCAAGCGAAAACGGTCGTGGTCGAATCGTCGTAAGCCGGCGCAAACGGTGGCCAAGCCAGGCTTGACGGTCAGGAAGGTTTTGCTGTGTGTTTGGTGGGATTGGCAAGGAATTATCTACTATGAGCTGCTTCCCTACGGCTAAACTCTTAATTCGGACCTGTACTGTCAACAATTGGACCGTCTGAAGGAAGCAATCGCCCAGAAGCGGCCAGCTTTGGCTAATAGGAGAGGAATTGTGTTCCATCAGGACAACGCCAGGCCACACACATCGATAGTGACTCGCCAGAAGCTCCGGGAGTTTGGTTGGGAGGTTCTTATGCATCCACCTTATAGTCCGGACCTAGCACCAAGTGATTACTACCTGTTCCTGTCTATGGCGAATGATTTTGCTGGTGAAAAATTTGCCTCAAGAGAAGCTTGTGAAAATCGACTGTCCCAGTTTTTTTGCCAATAGGGACGAGGGTTTCTATGAGAGAGGCATTATGAAATTACCTTCAAAATGGCAACAAGTTATCGAACAAAACGGTGCATATTTGACCTAAGTCGGATCATTCTAACTATAATAAATAAAACCTTCAATTTAATGCAAAAATAATGGATTTCTTTTTACTAGACCTTATATTAGCTGTAAGGAAATTGAAATTTAAAGTACTTAAAATTCATATGACGAAAATTGATACAGAGTAAACTTACAAACTTTTTTAAAGTCTAAATGTTACTATAGGCGTAAGAGAAACATTACAGTCTGTTTGTGCCTTAGACATCAGTACAGGCTTTTATGAGATTTATGTATCTCTTTCTAGATATAAATTTAACCCTCTCATTCACTAGTATGCAATGTTGTCGGATTCTGAAAAACACTTTGAACAGTGTGAAATTAGCTTCAACATTCATCATCCTGGTTTTTGTTATGATAAAACATTACTTATTGTGTTTATTTTTATAAGTACAAATTTGATGACATCGCGATAAAATTTGCTCACACAATCTTAAGGCTTTCTTATAACAAGCTCAATTTTATGGAAATGGTATGGGCTTAAATAAAATATTATGCTAGAATGAATAATACCACTTGTAAAGTATCTGACATACTGGCTTTAATAGGCAGAGCCTAGAAACAAGTTTTATCCGAACGAAGGTATTATCGTATTATATATTTTAATGTTGGAAGAAATGTGGTATGAAAATGAAATTCAAGATAATATACAGGAACAAATCATCATATCTGTAAATATTGTTACAAGTAACACACAGTGATTCAACTAACATGCCATACAAAAATAATAACTGTCAATTTAAAAATTTAAGATTTCTAAAAATTTCAATTCTATGGATTCTAATTTGATGGCCTACATTTACATTAATACTTGAAAAAAATAAATTTCTGTATATATTTAGCGAAAACATGTATTGTATAATCAACTTTTACTTAAATGAAATATTTAATAAATGTTTTATTATATATACAGCGTACTTTTTTATTTTACTACAAATATCTGTGTTGAGGATTAAACAAACATGTAGTGTGTAATTGTCCCGCTCACATTAATCATATAAACATGGGTATACTAGAATTTAATAACGAGTTAATTATTTAAGCAATATATTCATTGTTCCCAGGAATTTCAGTATATAATAATTAATTATTTTTTAATATCAATTATACTTTTATTATACCTAATACCTAAAAGATATATATTGATAAATTTGTAAATTATGTTTTGATTAAGTACACAACAACAAGTATCAACCATATATAACCAGCCCAGTCAAATACTAACAACAAAACATTAAAGTACAGAAATTCTCAAAGGTATTTAAATTTATGTTTCGAACATTTCAGAATAAAATCAAGTTACATAAGCTTATTATATTGTATTTGCATTCATATTTTTAACGATAAAACGTGGCAATGCTGGACGGTATTCCCATAAGCACTGCACTGTCTTTTAAGATGCGAATGAAATATATATGTTGTTCTCTATGAAGTTTTATTTATGTAACGAATGACTTGGACATAAAAGTAAGAGTAAAATTACACACGCTTCTTAAAATTATACCTACTTTAATTACTTACTTGCATTACCAACATATACGTCTCGTTTAATGTGACAAATTCATTCATATTCATAGTTCTAGTTTTAATTAGTGATCGCGACTCTACTGCAACTACATGTTTGCTTATAGATACAAAATTCTTTTTTTTATAACATTAATCACTAATAATTCATAGCAAATATTTGACCATATTAAGTACTGTAATATATATTTACTAACCTTACTACTTTGTAATACACCAGTGCAAGATATCATGGCAGAAAACCATTCACTAATAGCTGTTTCACATTCTTCCTTAGAAGGGACAGTTATTTCAGTTAAATATGCGCTAATATTGTTCAAGACTGAAAGCATACTTTCGCAGCGCTTTTGGAAGCTAAAAAATGTAACTAATTACAAAAATGCAGTTCATGTCAATAAACTCTCAGAATATTTATTTACTTCTCATAAAATTGAATTTGCACAAAATATAAAGTTTTGTATTTTTCTACTAAAGTTTTATGTATAGATTTTGTATTCTCTTGCTTCCTCCCAATATTCTTTGCTCTCATCCTGAATTATAAAACAATATTGCATATTCATAAGTAAAGGTTTTATTAGACTTACTCAAGCAAATTATTGTAGTTTCTAAGTTCAGCAATAGTTTCCTTATATCTATTAGACTCTGTAAGAGCTGATTTATTTGTTTTAGTTAAATCTGCCATCTAAAAATTAAATTATAAACAAACGAATTATAAATAAAATTACATTTATAAAAAATATATTTTTAGATTGATTAAAGTAAAAAGGAGTGTTTAAAAATATTAAACAAAATTAAATCACTCTTTAAATAATTAAAAATGATTTATGATACCTTATTATTCAATTTGTTCAATTTTGCTTCAAATTCCTTGTGTTTAATAGAAGATTCTTTTAATTTTGTTTTTAGGTTGGATATTATATCTTGTTGTTCTGCAATAAGTTTGCTCTTATTTTCCACATCATCTTTAACCTTAAATGAAAAATTGTATGCGAAACATATCTATAGTGAAATATAATATTATAACAGTTTTACCTTTTGGATTTTGCAATTTTTGAGTTTTTCTTCCATATTTTTTTGCTGTTGAGTCATTTGGTGAATTTTTGATTTCAGGTTGTTTATTATTTCCTGCTGCTCTGTTACAAGTCTACATTTTTCCATTAATTCAGAATTATCCTTAATTTAGAAAATACCAGAATGAAAAAGATATCATTTTAAAAACTTATAATACTAAACATTCAATAAATTTGTTATGAATATATAGTTTTTATAGCATTATCATCAACCAACATAATCAATTTGATCATTCAAAAGTACACACATTTTTGTTTAAGAAACTTTCATTTCTGATCAATGGATTTTAGAACTACATGATGAACAAAAACTATTTTATTGAACTTTTATGATAGAATTTGATCAAGCTATCAGACAATATCATCCTGCCCTGGGAAACGCTTTTTCTAAAATATTAGATTTATGCATAATTCCGTAGCACTTCTGTTAAATAAAAATTAATTAAAAGACAAAAATAACGATAATACACTATTTAACTTTCCCAATTATCTTTCATCGTTCAAGGGGGTTTTCAATTCTAAGCCTAAAGAACTATATAGAGCAAAGCAAATATTTACGCAGTTTAATTGAAAGACAAGCAATAGAGATTATTATATAAGAACAAAAGAGATGGAAGTACAATGCAAGTAGAAATTTTATAATATTAGACATATGTGGACATTCTCATGCAGTAATTTTACGTGAGAGACTTTTCTTTAACGGCGGATTCAAGCAACAAATTTGTTGTCACACTCTAAATTAATATTATTACAAATTAAAAGATTCAAGCGGCTCCAACACACTACATACCAAAAAGAGGCTATGGTGTAAACCCTCAATTAAATTCAAGCAACTTTTTACAATGGAATTATGCACCAACCTTAATATTAAGAACGGTATTCTTAATTGCTAGCTAGTTTATCGTAAAAGTCTTGAAATATTGAAATTTCGTAATTTTCACAGTTGATTTCACTAGTAACAGTCTTGCGGGTTGTCCCGTGTGTTCATCTACTGACTTTGTTGAAATTATGTACAACTCGCAAAAAATATACGAAAGAAAGATATTATGCCTGCACAGAAGAAAATGTATAACAGAAGTATAAAATAATATTTATATTACACTTTCCAATTAAAACCGAATACTTTACATAAAGATATATAAAGTTAAGAATTTAATGTCAGTATTAACTTGTCTTTTGCAACATTATTATTCTCCTAAACATTCTAAAAAAAATACCTCCATGGTTTGTATGCCTAGTGAAACGCTTTTTACTCCTGTTTGCACTTGTTTACATTTTGTAGTCACCTGAGTTTGTACTGCCTCATCTTTCTACGAGAAATAAAAATCTAATCTATTCTTAAATAACTACACAGACACAGTATTTAAATACAAAATAAAATTATTGATACAAGTTTTTGACCAGCAACAATGAGTTATCTATTTACCTTTGCTATATTCTTTTCAAGGGTAACAGATTCAGATAGCGAATTTTTTTTTTGCTTTAAATCATTTTGCATTGTTTGATTTTTCTAAAACAATAAGAAAAATAATAAGTAAATTTTGAGTCAACTAAAATATGTACATATGTGCATATTATATATTAGTAAAATACTATTTTTGGTATAAAAAGGTGAATTTGTTGTAATTAGATATCTGGAAGAATATAGAATGTAATTTATTGTAATAATTAGATATATGGAAGGAAGTAAAATTGAAACTCCTTACTAAAATATATGACCACTTACCTTTACAACATTTTTTTCAGAACTTGTGCTAGCATTAACATTAGCTTTCTTTTTTGTTGGTGAAATCTCATTTGGTACTCCATTTTTGGCCGGTTCAGATACATTGGAAATAACTTTTTGATAATCAACTGGCAGTCTACTGTAAAGTATTATTTAATTTATTTTATGACTAGGAAAATATTTTATTAAAATGATATAATGCAAAAACTGAAGAAGCTACAATTATCATCCAAAATAAATATAAAGTGTAGTTATTATATTTTAATATAGTTTACTTTTTCATTTGCACATTTTAAATATTTAAAATGAAGAGCATGAATATAAAAAAAAAGAACATGAATATAAAAATTCCTTAACTTTCTTAACATAAAAAGTACATACTTTCATCTTGACTTTTTGCAAAATGATAACTATAAAATGGTGGTTTATAGAACTGAAATTTTTCAAGAAAAAAATACTTTTGAAAGTATAGAAACGAAATTGATTTCTTTAATTGAGAAAACATATTATTACGATTCTTATGAGCAATTGTTTGAATCATCAAAATTGTCCAGTAACCATAATTACAAAATTACTATTATTGAAGCCTATAATAACAATGTTCGGTCAAGAGTTAACATAGTATGTTAGTAAATGGAAATATCACATGTTTAACATTGTTATCATTATGTAAACATTAATGAACTAAAAATACCTTATATCAAATTTTATGAGGTCAGCTAAAATTTCTTGTACATATGGATATATGTCATGTTGTATACAGTTTCCTATGCCCATATTTAATTTCAAAGATGCTTTTTCCATCCTTTTTGAAATTTCAATTATTTCTGGACTATCTTTTCTTTTACCTGCAATAATCAATTCATGTATATACATATTATAATAATTATTGCTCCATGTATAAGTGGTTGATTACATTACTTCAGTTTCAGAACAATAACTAAATTGTAAAAGATATCACAGATGATTTATGTAATTTAAATGAAATTGATTAAGTTTTCTTTTCATTTTATTCTAAACTTAATTTATAATCTGTTTACAATACAACAATAAATAAATATTTGAATAAACATTTAAAATCACATATAGGGAATAATCTAACAGTTATTTTCTTTTCATTTTATTCTAAACTTAATTTATAATCTGTTTACAATACAACAATAAATAAATATTTGAATAAACATTTAAAATCACATATAGGGAATAATCTAACAGTTATTTCCTTTTACTTTTAATTATAAATATAATTAGTTGTGACAGAATTGATTAAGTAGGCAAATTATATTGAAGTGCAGTACCTATGGGCATTCATGTTTAAAAAGTTAAAAATTTTAAAAGTTAATATAGAGTTACTTACGAGAACTACGTGTTCGTAAACTTTTCTTCATTTTTTCTATTGATGGTATAGTATTTAAGAAAAATAAAGCATTTTCTTTTATTTTATCTGTGCTTATTGTAGTTATCATTACATCTGTATCAGGCCAAAGCAATTTTGTGTTTTTGTGTTCAGATAATAGACGCATAACAAAAGTTAAATGTTTTTTCGCTTCCTGGAAACTTATAACAGAAATGCTTTGATCTAAAAGTTTAAAGTACAATATAGAATACTTACTTCAAATCATAAAAATAAGAAATTCCAAGTACAAAATAGAATATAGGATTATGATACTTCATTATTAATCCAGTAATTATTTGTTTTATACGATCATAATGTTTTGTATTTATACTAAGAACTGCTGATGCAAAAACAATCATATCGATTTCCACTGACTTTAAGTTATACTCATCAGAATAAGGATCATTCAGTACTTTATCACAAATATCAAATATGACAAAGTTAGCTTTCTCATATTCCTTTTGTTTACATGCATCTTTCAATATATCTAGTCTCATGAACATCTTATCTCGTTTGACTTTAACAACATCAATATGAATAGTCTCTTCATAAGTGTTTTTTAATAATAAACCAAATATACCAAGATGATCTTGATCCATAATTTCTAAAAATTACAATGTTAAATATCTATGTTCCTAAAGTAAAATTACCTGTTTACATTAATTTAACAAAAGTAAACAAGTAAATGCACTATTCTGGAAGTAGTATAATTATAACTTTCTCTATGGAGCTTGAAAGTGATATGAAAAATATGTGGATTGCCTTCAATAAATAGTTGTATACATATGCCGATATAAATATTTTTTCGATCAGTGCTATAGGTATGTCACACTTTCATAACAATGGTGAATGCTGCCACGTATAATAAATAATAATGCTTATAAAGCTCTCTTGTCTACTTTAATTGTTCGATAAAGTATCAGATAATATAATTTTCAGATATAATATTGATTAAAAAAATATATTGTTTTATATTACATAACATTTTTATTCATTTGTAAGACAATAAAATCTGTATTTTCATAAAATAGGAACGATAGGTATATAAATATCTAAAGATGTAAGTGAAACGCCAGGAAAATAAAATTCACGAAAACATTTATTATAATACCGAAAGATTATTTTCAATTACAATTCATTAGAAATATTATTAATACAACTTTATTGTTTATAGATTTATACCCATCGATATTTTTAGGAAAAAAATTTCAAATTTTTGCGTTATAGGCATGTCTTGAAACACATGCATTGTATAATTTATTACTTTTTAGATACGGTATGTCATGCTCATATCGCTAATATGTGAATAAGTTTTGCAGACGTTTAAACTTTATTATTATTTCTGTGATGCTAAACGGGTGTATAAAATGAAAAACTAATTTAGATATGAATTCTAGTAAACAGGACACATTCAGTAGTCTTACATAAAAACTGTTTAATGATGTATATTTCAGAAATAAGTTAATGTTCTTTTGAAACGTTAATTAATTTTAAGAGGATTTACATAAAGAAAACATTTAATATGACACACGCATATTTAAATTTAAGTTTAAAACTTTCTGAATGTACTCTTGTTAAAGATGTCAACTAATTTATTTTTACAGCTGCAGCCAGATTACAGCGATCACAACTAGATTATTTAATGTTTTGGGTTCAGTAATTTAAGGTTAGGTTTCTAAAAACAGCAAAAAACGCAAAAATGAATATTTTAACTAAATCCACAAAATTGCTGAAGTTAGATTTACCTTTTTACTATTACAGTACAAAAATTGCAGATGATATAAAAAAATTAGTCGAAAGTAATAAAGTTGTCGTCTTCATGAAAGGAATTCCCGAAGAACCTCGTTGTGGTTTTAGTAATGCCGTTGTCCAAATACTTAGAATGCATGGTGTAAAATATAATTCTCATGATGTATTAAAAGATGAAGAACTTCGACAAGGTAATTCAAAATAGTTAATTGGAAAAAAGATTAATTTTCATTTACAGGTATCAAGGAGTATTCAAACTGGCCAACAATACCACAAGTTTTTATTAATGGTGAATTTGTTGGAGGATGTGATATATTGTTACAAATGCATCAGTCTGGTGACTTAATTGAAGAATTAAAGAAAGCTGGTATTCATAGTGCTTTGCTAGATAAGGCAAAAAAGTCTGACGTTAAAGAATAAATTACAATTTTTTATATGTATCTTATACTGTTATATTTTTGTTAGTATCATATTAAAACACCTTCTTTAATAGATATTATTATAAGCTTCCTATATTTACCATGTGATTATGTGGAAGGACTGTTTTGTTTGTAAGCTGTATTTAAAATAAATTATTCAAAAAAATATTTACTGGTTTTGTAATATAATTGATTAAAATGACTTAATAGAGAAATATGGATTGCGTTTATGTTATAATCATCTAAACTGTAAACATTAAAAAAAGACTGATAACATGTTAGAATTTATGAGTTTAAACCAGAAATATATCTATTTTTTCAAGATTTAATTTGTTGATAATCGAAATATGTACGTATAAATCTAAATGTTTATAATTAGGAAATTCATCACTACCAACCTCTTAATTAAGAATTTGTGTATGTGCAAATGGCAGACAGATTTTTTTTATAATTTGTAAATATGTTGTAAAACACCTGGTTTTACGGTTAAATTAGACATCAATATGTCTTATGTAAGTGAAATATATTTTGGAAATTGCAGTGCTTTCTAGAGAAAAACTACATTTTTATCTACACTAGCTTTAATTTTGTTACCCAAATATTTATGAGTTACATAACCTTAAACAGACAAATGGATTTTTGTTATTTTTGAGACCTAGCATGCGAAAATTGTTAGATGAGAAGTACATCATCTGTAAAATGTCTAATATAAAATTAAAAGAAAGTAATAAGTTGTTTTCCAAAGCAGAGAGCGGTTCATCTGGTGCTTGTGAGCAGTCTATTGGGAATAATAGGCATCCTGGTATATCAGGTTTACAAAAAAGAAGGGTCAAACACGAAGAAAAGCATCAGGGAAGTATAGATACTAACAGATCTAGTAAACAGACTTTAAATTATTCTGAAAACAAGTTCAAATTGAAGAATAAAAATCAAAATACACAGGGAGAACGAGATACAATGTGTAGCTGCAATTTTCCAGACTATGTTTTGTATCACCAACATTACAGTGGTATACATATGCATAGACAACAAATGTTTTTTTCTAATAGTTTAAGCAATGGTGTTAATATATCTCCTTGCTTTGTTGCAAATGGTTTTTATCGTTCATTATCTGAATCTGCTGTACCATATCATCAACTAAGTAATATGTGTTTCAACAGCTATGAGAACTGCAATGGTGTCCCTGGGGTCAATACAAATAAAGCATCAAGTCGTAGTTCACACATGAATAGTAATAGTCACTTTTATATTTACATCAAATATGAAAATTTATATATTTCTTGAAGGTACTCGTGCATGGCAATTTACATCATTGGGTAAAGTTCTTCACAAGCTAAATGGAGGAAAAAATCCAGGTATCAAATTTAAAGTAATGACATATAATGTTTTGGCACAAGATTTATTAATTGAACATCCCGAACTGTATCGCGAAAATAATAGGGCCACATTAGAATGGGAAGCTCGTTGGCATAATATTTATAGAGATATAAAAGAACATGATTGTGAAGTATATTATCTGTCTATGAATAGTTATGAGATAATACTATGTTTATCCACAGATTGTTTGTCTACAAGAAGTGCAGCATAACCATTTGGAAAAGTATTTTAATACCTTGAAAGAATTAGGTATATGTCTTAAATATATCAATGCATCAATAACTGTCTTATTTACAAAGCTTTACAGAACTTTTATAGAAATTTTCAACTATATGTAGAATATAGTACAATAAACATATAAAAAAATGTTAAATCTATAAAATATATTTAAGTATTGCAAATATTTTTAAGTGAAATTATTTCACAACAAATTTTGGAGATTTGTATTTTTGAGAGATTATTCAGACTTTGTGTGCATATTTTGTATGCTTCATTCTCAATCAGCATTGAATAATGACTTTATTTTGAGCTAAATAATGTTAATTATTCTATTGTGCTTTAATAGTGCTTTTCTAGAAATGAAACGAAATTTGTATGACTAAGCTAAAATGTATACTTTAAGTAGTTAATATTGATATTCTGACAAATATATGCTTTCATTTTATATTCAATGTAATATAGTTTGTATGCAACCACAACTTGTTTGATGCTAGTAAAATATATTTTATATTTACTAAAATAATATTAGCAAATTGATAATTTTATTTAAAAAAAAAACAATTATGAAGTCTTGTTCTTTTAAAAGAATGTTCATAAATTTTCAAAAATTGTATTATCTGAAACCATTAAGCTTTTCTAATGATCTTCATTTTTGATTGCAATTCACTTTAAATAGTTCATATTTCACTTTTTTTTTTTTGGTAGGCTTTATTTGAAAATTTGAATAAGGTCAATTTTTTGAATATATATTTTAATAACTGTCTCATTTTTAGTAGATAGTCAAAATCCTTATGTCATCAAACATATTAATTTAAATTTTTCGATTAATATAGATGTGGAGATACATTTTCAAAACATAAATATAGCTACTGTGGTAATTAGACTTTGAAATTCAATGCATATGTTTGTACAAATAAAGAATATTTAGTTTTTGATGTCAGTAGATCATACAGTCCTTTACCATTAAATTAGGACCACACAATGGCAATGTAATTATATGTGGTACTAAGTGGATGGCAAGGGATTACCTGTGCAACAATTTTATGTGCTACTTTAATGTACAATTAGTATTGAAAAAAACAAACATTGCTTAGAGAGTTGCAAGTTCCTAAAGCATTTTTTTCTTTTAGGATATAGTAGTATTTACAAACAAAGAACAGGATTTAGAACAGATGGCTGCGCAATATATTATAAATTAAATTTATTTAATTTAGTTGAGTACACTACTGTAGAATACCGGCAGCCAAATATTTCAATTTTAGACAGAGACAATGTGGCTATTATTGCTACATTTACACCAAAAGATAATCCAGCAGCTGAGTTTCTCATTGCTACTACACATTTACTGTATAATCCAAGACGTAATGATGTCAGATTGGCACAAATGCAGGTGTTGTTAGCAGAAGTTGAGAGATTGGCTTTTAGAAATAATAGGAGGTAAAACAAAAATACAAATGTTTCATAAGTAATTTCTGTTTTATTTAATTATAGCACGTCTGATTATATTCCTGTTATATTAACAGGTGATTTGAATTTAGAACCAAAAACTCCAGTTTATGATTTTATTGTGAAAAGTAAATTAAAATATGAAAATATTGCCCTTCGATCAAATAATCTTGTAGGCAAAGCACTGATACCCCCTTGGTTGCTTATTACAGGTTTGTTAATATTATTTATTTGCAACCAAAAAAATTAAATTATTTTTTTATAGATAATTGTCAGCATGCAGGTTTGTTAAAACTTCGTTCAAAGAATCAGAAATTACCACGATGGGATGAACAAAAATATATACAACTTAGTGCAGATGGAAGAAATAATACTAATTTAAAAAACAACTCTGAATATACAAAATACAAATTCTCATCAGGAACATTAACTCATAAATTTGCCTTTAAGTCTGCTTATAAACATGCAGTAGATAATGATACTGAAGGTACAACATTTCAGAAGGCCTGGATAACTGTTGATTATATATTTTACAGGTATCATTAGTTCATATAAAACTATTAATGAAAACATCTAATCTTCATTAATATTCCACACATTATATTGGTAATGTTAGATATTATATCCCTTGTTCATAAGTGTTGAACTTTTATTAAAGAGATTTTGATCATCTAAAATAATAAGTAGTCATAATTATTCATTTTATTCTACTGTACGTATTTTTGATCATATGCAATAATCTAAGATGTTCTAACCCAGTTTACTTTTAGAAGTGTATATGTGCTTTCTTTAATCCCAGAAACTAAAAGCAACTAAACATAATAAGATTTCATTGCGTTTTCCTATACTTTAGTTAAACTGAAACATTTGTGCTGGTAGTTGTTTTTAAGTATGCTGCTAACTGAATTTTTTTTTCTTCTATCTTGTAGGTGGTTGCATTAAATTTCTGCATAGCAAAATTGATTATATGGCCATAAAATAGCACAATGCAATATTCATTTTTCTGTTAAAAGTTTGCTGTATCCAATATGCTTCAAGTCTACCAATAGCTTTCCATGTAACGTATTTGTAGAGATCACATTGGTTACTTAGTTTTACATTTCACCATAATAAATCTGTAAATGTAAATGTCCAACTCTTTAGAGAAATTGTCTGGATGATATGTTATGAATTCTAGGGAGATATAATGTACTCTTCCAGATCAAACAGTGAAAAAACTAAATAGTACCTCCATTTAATTCATATTTAAAGATTTCAAGTATATGTAAGAATTCGAGATACATATGTTTTGTGTGTTGTGAATATTAGATGTTTTGAAAGATTTTTTTGTGAAAGTGCACTATGTTTTTTATAGGTGAAATAATATTTAAGCTTCTCAAAATTTGAAAAAAAATGTGATATATAAAAATAAGTTGATAATATTAATATTCAAATAGGTTAAAAACCAAGAATTAGACATTAGAACGAATCTCATTAATCTAATTTACTCACAATAGTTTGTATTCCCTTAAGGGGTTCCTGCTACTAATATAGTTTTCTTTCTATTAATGATATCTCATTCCTTAATAATTATGTTTTAATAATTTAAGTTGAGAATACTCTGATATTAGTAAATGATATATAAGTTATTGAAAAAAGAATTCAATGTTAACAGTTTTAATAACTAGTCTGTCATATGTTTCTAAATATATCAAAAATACAGTGCTTATTAGAAAGAATTGTTTTTCCATTTTTTAAGAAACTATTCAAAATTTTAGATAAAAATGAGAACTATAAATATGGAATGATGTCACAAAAATACCATTTTAAATAAATAATATTCATTATTACAGTTCTTGTATTGTCACTAAATTATTTTGAAAATAAACTGAAATATCTCTCATTTTCCATTCCCATTAAACTGCTTATCATTTCAATTTTTGCCTTTATAAAGGCTATATTACTTAAATAATAGAAAATACATATTTTACACATTTTTATTGTGGTTTTCAAGATTTAATTAATATAAAATGTGCAAATATTAATGATTAAATAAATATTTTTGTTATAATTAGTAGTTTTCACAAATATATTTTTTAGTTTCTTTTTTTGAAAATTTTATTAACATTTACATTTTGCAGTGGGATTTTTGAGAGCGCTGAAAACATTAAAGATGACAAATTGAAACTTTTATCCCGATTCAGCTTGCCAACAAGTCGACAACTTACAAATGTAAAAATTCCAAATATTGAGGAAGGTTCAGATCATTTAGCCTTACTGGCTTATTTTAAGTTAGAATATTAACATGAGAATATAAAGTTATTTGTTAAAATTTGTAAGAAATCGTTGGGAACGAATTTTTATATATTTCTAAAGGTTCTATTTTTTTACTGACACTGATAAGTTATTAGTAGAAATATAAATATGTATATAAATACATATGTTTTTTTTTGCATTAGCACATTTGTAGATTCTCCATTAAATGATGTACAAATTACTGGTTGTTTTGCGTATACGTTAATTAGTACTTAATTCTCGTTTCTTTAAATTCTGTAACAATTTGTTTATTGCATTATAGGATATTGTTCATTTGGTATGCCTTCAGTTTATACTATATAACTGAATAAGATCTGTTAATTTTTAAAATTGGCGTAAAAGTCATAATCGCGTAATATAATGTACTTCTTATGGTTCTTATTTTGTTGATGAAAAGAATATGTACACTGGTTGAATACATCAATATTCTTTAATCACCATTTCTTATGAATTTCTATTATTTTTTTTGCATATATAATACTATAATTAATAATGGATTTAATTTTAATGTTTCAGATGTTAACATATGTCGTATTCTTTTATATCTTTGAAAATATTGAAAGTAGACTTGATATAGGATTTTCACGATAGCAGTGTATACATGTCGTTATCGTCTATGAAATGTCAAACTTAGATAGTATTTATCGCATACATGCTATGCTCAACAAATATGTATAATGAAGAAAATATAATTTATTTCATCAAAATTAGTTAATATTTGCTAATTTTATGAAAAAAATAATTCTCGCTACAGTTTGCTTATATATTTAAAAAGATTGTTTTTAGCAACAAGTTTTAGTGTTAAAAAAATTAGTAAAAACACGACTTACATGTGTGATATTACCCAATTTTTAAATGTCAAAATCATTGTCATATACGTCACAACGTGGGATTCGTCTGCAGGGTGAAAACAAAGACTATAGTTCGATTGGTATATGTTAATTGGGTATTTCGTATATTGTATATTTTTTAGCTCGAAGTTTGAGGTGTACATACTGCTGTCATACTTCTTCTACTGTGTTTGAAAAATATCTATATAATTAAATTTGAAAAAGTGGTAACATATGTAAAGTAATTATATCTTCATAATTTATAATTTTTTTCAAAATAAAATTTCTCTATTTCTAAGATACCTTCAAATAAGGCGATCTAGTGCTATCGATGACAGTTATACTGTATTTCAAAAAAAAAAAAAATTTCTGAACAGACCCAAATGACATCCTCTCATTGGTCCAGAGCAAAACAAAATCACATAGTCGTACTTATAATGTATTATTTGACATTTTTCAAAATCATAAATAAAATTACATGTTTTCGAAACAAATATCTTATCTACGGATATAAAAACCAGAATTTTAATGTGCGAATTTTGTAACAATACTACTGATTTATTTACTTTTCTATTCAAATTTTCACGATTTTTATAGGTTGTAATTTGGGTTTGGGGTCTGTTTAGAAATTTGTTTCTTATTGAAACAGTATAAATCAATTTAATGCCGAATATTTGGAATTTAAGTATTTTCTGAAAATTACCTTAAGAATGTTATGTCTGTCGGACATTTGTCTCGGCGTTTTAGAAATGATTTCTACTCTATGCTTTAAAAATATATATTTTATCATTAGAATTTAGTACTCATTATTACAATCTTATGAATATATTTTTAGACACGAATGTTTTTTTATGATAGTATATAAAAAATTAAAAAAGCAGAGAATTTTAATGTACTTTTTTATTTAACATTGGTGAGCAAATTTATGGTTTATTCTAAGTAGTTTCTGACATTTCATATACATATGAATTTTTGCAATTTATGTATATAGATGTATTACATGTGTATATACAGAAAGTTACCGACCTTATGTAAACTGTGTATTTAGTTGAGATGTTTCTTTATATTATGTTTATTTATTTTTGTTGTCGTCAGGAAATAAATATTTTAGTATTACATTTCATCCTATTTTATTAATCGGTATTGCGAAAAATTGTAAATATGAAGATCTTAAAGGCAGTTATATATTACTGGGTACAATTATAGTCCAATTTTTTTATTAATATTTTGTAACTAAAAAAGAGTATGTTACAAACCACAGAAGTATCCAATGTATTCGTGTATTTTCTATACATTCTTTTCACTATTGTATTGCTTGCGACGGTTGTTTAGTATCATAGGTTCCGAAAGCTTCGTTTCTATTTTTGTTCAATTAACTTAAATCTAATGAAAAAAGTATTCAGGTCTTGTCAGATAGAAGGAAAAAAATTTGAATTTATGTCTTGTACTATAGTGAAATAGTTAGAATGTCTGGAATTAAATTTTCAAATGGCGTTTTTTGTTGATTGCTCTTTTGAGTGCACGCGTTGTATGTTTTTTTTAGTGGGTGTACATGTACTAGTTCTCTAAAAATTAGGTGGCTATAAAGCGTTTCACGTGGACAATATTCCCATCGATGAGAAATTTTCCGCTAAGAACGCATCGAAAATCCGCTGTTTTAAATATTATTCCGTTAAAATCTTCTAAAAACAATTACAAAATTTCATGATTATTCATTTTTATCTTGCCTTGATATATGGTCAAACATAGTTTTAAATACATTACAATTAACAACATTGAATATTCTATTAGTTAATATATGGTACATTTTATTTGGCTCTTTTATGTATTATTTTGTAATTGTCTAATAATTTATTCGGGTGTTTCACATGTAAATCCCATGTACGGATCTCCGTATTGTTAATGTGTCCATAGTTCAGATAAAGATACATTTTTCTCTCTTTATCGTAACAGGCCATGGCTTTGTATTTATGTTGTTTACCGTACGTATATTCTAAGTAGCGTTGGCACCGTGAGCATGCATGCTTCAAAGAAGTGCCAGGGGTTGACAGGTAATAAATGTAAATAATCATTTACCCCTTTATGCAACGTTGTTAGTATGTAGGTGCAGAAAGTGGTTAAGATCGGCTCAAATGTTCTTATATGCAGAAAACGATGGTTTGACATCTAATGATGGAATACTTACATAAAATAATCTTTACTAATACTTAACGGAATTGTAGACCCACCGTCACCAAAAGTTTGTTTATTCGTGTAAAATCTGAATCTTTCGTTGACATTTTAGCCAAAATACTAATGTAATATTAGTGTTATTGTTTACTTAAAGGTAAACACAGTTACATGAAGGAACAGTTGAAGCATATTTGATGCTGCAAATGTTTAACCGAACTTCGCTACTTTGTGCATCTGCATAATGGAAACACTTGAAAGAGTAAAGGTCAATGAGGAGGTTCTAGAATCGGTTGAGCCTGAGAAAATTTCAATGTAATTCGAATGTCATTGTCATCTAAAAAACAAGGCCAAGTTAATGTCGCTTTTCGACGAGAGGTTTATAAAGTGATGCTTATTTCAATAACAGTTCAAATTAATTAGTGATATAAGTGAAAATGGGTGTTGTATTAACAAGAGAACATAAATTCGATTAGATCGAATTTATGCTTTCGAAATGATTGGAATAGAAGTTGGTGATGATGGTGATGTTCTGGAAGTTAGTGTTAGAGAGACGATACGCAATATGAAGAAGAAAATAATGATGATGTAGAAGAAATTAATGGGAAAAAGAATAAAGCCACTGTAGCTTATTCAACATATCACTCATATGTGTCATTCTGTTGCATCTCAGAATACAGCTCATGCCTTTATTTTGTAATTTCTGTAGTCGTTCTTTCATTTGCTGATTACCTAAGAATAATATCGTGGAACAGTACTCAAAATGCGGTTTTATAATTGTGTTGTAAATAATAGTTGCAGTGACAGTTGGAACCCTATAGTGGATTCTACTCAAAAATGCAATTTTTTCGATATCTTTTTGCAAACGTATTCAAAATGCGGTATGAAAGTCAAATCATCGTCCACTATTATACCCAAATACTTTATTTCATTTACTTTTTCAATATTTTCATTTTCAATACATATGTTATAGTTTGAATTTCCATTGATGAACATTGCTTTTGTTTTGTTCGTGTTTAACTTTATTATATTCATTTTAAGATATTTCTCAATTTTTGCTAAGTCTTCATTTATGTTATTTACACATTCATCTGGATTTACACCACACATAGATGAGTGTATCATCAGCAAACATGCAGGCTTTACATTTTTGTAGAATTTTTTCCATGTCATTAATATAAATTAGAAATAATAGTGTTCCAAGCACTGCGCCTTGAGCACACCTATGTTCATTATTCTTGGTGTCGATATATATATATCTGTCACACTTTGTTCTTTGAGATCTGTTACTCAAATAGGTTCTGATCCATGACAGTTTTGTACCTTCAACTCCATATTTTTCCAATTTCTGTAGTAGGATTTCTTTATTGACAATTTCAAATGCTTTTTTAAGTCTAAAAATACTGTCGCAACGCACCTTTTACCCTCCAATTCAATCTTCCATTCAGATACGACGAGATTCAGTAGTGATTCACAGTTATGTCCTTTTCTAAATCTAGATTGGACTTCATATAACAGATTATGTTTTTCTGAGTATTTACTTAATTGAATATACGCCATCTTTTCTAGTATTTTACTTATTGTTGGCAACATTTTGACTGGCCTAATTTCATTGGGGTTTAATGTATTTTGAACTTTCTTAATTGGAATGATTGTTGCTTTGAGGTTATCGGGAAAAATACCATTCTTGAGAGATTCAATTACTAAGTGATGTAAATGTACACCAATTATATCAAAGTTTTTTAACAGAATTTCAACTGATAGAAAATTTGGAACTTTGTTCATTGTTTTCATTATTGCCTTAAGTTGTGATATGCTTATATTTTCAAATTGGAAGCGTTTATGCAGGTTCAAATTAATATTAGATTCACATTTTGTGTACGGTATACTTTCTGCTATTTCATTAACATTATAAAAAATAGATTAAGTTCTTCAGCAATTTGTCCTTCATCCTTGAGGAGCTTGCTATTTATTTCAATTTCATTGATTTGCGAATTGTCGTGCTTTAATACCATTTTTTTTTTAATACCATTTTTTTATACTTCTCCACATATCTTTTTGGTTAGTACATTCATTGATTTTGTTTGTTACATATCTTGCTTCACATTTTTTAATTCTAATCGGTATTTATTTCTATTTGTCTGTAATTCCTCCAATAGTGTTCATTATTGTGCCATACTGCTAATCTATGGGATTGTATTTTGTTGTGTTTCATAGATCTTAGATTGCTATTAAACCAAAATTTCGTATCACTTGTATTTCTCACCCTCTTTTCAATTACCATCGATTTTATTGAGTTGTTTATTTCGTCGGACGTTAATATTTTTGCAAATTCGTTAACTGATAAGTTAAACTGCATTCTACTTATTTGTCCGCTCAATACTGAATTTCTCAAAACTGAATTATTATAGCGAAAGTTTCGAATAATTTTTGTTTTATTAACGTCGCTGTTTCCGTAATCGTAATTTAATTTCTAAAGTTTTGTGATCGCTAATCTTTATTGTATCAACTGTATTGCTTACTATGTTTTCTATGTTTGTATGTGTTGTTTGTTATGCGTGTAGGTGCTGTTTCTATTTGATCAAAATAATTGTCTTTTAAAATATCTTCTATCTTTTTTTTATAACAGTTTGTTTTTAGCCAATCGATATTGAAATCAGGTAATTTTCTTTTCCGCATATTGCTTCTATTTCCGTCTCAAAAAAATCAATAAAACATTGCGCAGGTGAATTGTGCCTATGTGGTGACCTGTAAACTCCTACGAAATAGTACCTTAGATTGTCAGAAAATGGCTCTATTTTAAGCCACCATATTTTTTATCAATTAATTTGCAGTCTATTTTCTTAAATTTCCATCTCTCATTTATATAAAATCACACCACTCCAGTGTGCCTGGATGTGCTATCGCAACGTATGATATTATAATTATTAATTAAAACTTCATTATCTTGAATGTCCTCCGTTAAGTATGTCTCCGAGATACATATAAAATCAAAACACTCCTCTAAACAGATAAATTATTTGATAAGCCACCAATGTTGAGACATATTCCACTAGTGTATTATAGTTCAATTGCAGTTCTTTCTGATTCCTGCCTAGTTTTTCTTTTCAATATAGGACAATTCGCATTTCTACAGTCGTGGTTCGTGTTTATGTCATTTAAGTTTAATTCATACTTTGCCTTTTCACAGTTTATGAATTTAGTTGTATCACTTTGGCAATTTTTATACGAATGACTTTTTTTGCTACATTTGGCACAGATAGCCTCTTCATGTTTGCAATCTTTGGCTTTGTGGTTAAAACCCCAGAAATTAAAACATCTCATCACACTACAGTGTTCATATACTAGACATCTGTCCCATTCAATATTGATACGTCTATTTTTAATGATTTGATTGAATCCCGCACCGTTTGTTTCTATTATTGCATTGTATATAGTTGGGTTCCTGTACGATTTATAAGTTTTAACACATTCTAAATGTCCGCATTCAATGTTGTTTTGTTTTTTTTATAGCTCGTACAATAGTGCTTTCATCAAATTTCTCACTCATTCCTGTAATTAATATTTTTGGTTTTCTCAATTTTGGGGTACGCACCTCGTATTCATTTCCCATTTTATCTTTTATTTCATTTGTTAATTTGCATCTATCACTTTCATTTTGGCAACTAATAGCAACAACTCCCTCATTTCTCTTGGATATTCTCTTTACTTGCATATTAAGAGTGGACAGTTTAATTTTTTCTTTTACTTCTTTTTCAGTTAAATCACTATTTTGTTTGTTTTTTGGCTGTAAAATAACGGGCACACCGGTCGATGACTTGAGTTTGTTAGCATACGTCTCTTTACCTGCATCAACTTTTTCTGTCTTTTTTAATTCGTTTACAATATCTGTTTTTGCATTATTTACTTGTTTTTCCATCAACATATTTGTTTTTTTAAATTCTTCAGCCATTTTCTTTTATTAATTTAAACAAATTTTTATAGTTATCATTTGTAATTTTTATAAAGTTATTGCATCCTTCACATATGTATTTAATATTTGGGTATTTAAAAAGTGCATCACATTCGTATTTTGAAAAAACCAACGCATTTCATATGGAAGTTTTTTTCACAGTACCCGCCACACACGGATGGCTACTACCGACAACATTTCGACGAATATTCGGGTCAGGACCAAGACAGTTTTTGCATAATATTGTAAAACTACACTTCTCATCCCCAGATATCAGTTGCGTTTCATATCTCGGAAGTTTATATGAACTTCTTCGAATTCATGAGGAACCCAAACACCATGCTTGCCGACATAGCCTTTCCATATTGTTATGAATTCTTGCTTAATAGTTCTTATTAGATTGGCAGTACGACTAACTGTACTAACGCCGTCAAGATTTTCGCGTTTTTCTTAATCTATTAACGAAAATATAGGTTAAGACCAAGCCATGTATTATATTGCGTTATTATTATTTATTATGCGTGTTGTGTGGCGCGATTTTGACACCATCAACGCTTTTATTTTGCCGTCATCAATCTCAGTGAACTTGCCTGTCCGAGGAGAGCGCTTAAGATTAAAATTACTAGCATATAATGTCTTTAACCATCATTGACAGGGACCCTCTTGTAGAGTATTATCTCCGTAAACTTTACGCAAACTTTCACAAGCTGCAAGAGTGAAATATGACGGAAACTCACGCTATAGTCTACGATTTTCCCAACAACTCAATACACTACTACATAAGCACGTTACAAATCTAGAATTATTACTATACGAAAAAACACCAAAGCACGCCCTTTATATTAGAAAGCTTGATATAAAAATGTCTATAACTTGGCAGTCTCCAAAATTCTAAAGCAAGATATGCGCACCCATACGCAAAATCAAATATAACACGCGTTTCGAATCCAAATAAAGAAAGAATCACAAACAAATAACCAAAGAAAACCACACTGTAGTAAACTCACGGAAGAGATAAATAAACAAACTTGATTTAGTACCTTAGGCAAGGTGAACGTGCTGTTCCGAGATATCGTGTAATTATCGACTGTTTCTACCACAATTATATCACAATTCGATAATCTTAATCGATTGGTATTTACTTTTCTGACATCCAGTCATAAGAAAATCCCTTTCTTACAGTTGTCATTGCATTTAAGCTTTTATCGGATAACGTAAAGATGGAAAATGAAACAAAAAAGGTAGTACTTACGAGTGCATTATTATGAGAATTAGTTACTAAAATGCTTCTAATAAATATATAGATAAATAAACCGTAAATGAATCTAGGTAATCCAAAGAAACCAATAAGGAAGAAACCTATAGTTCTTTTGATACTATTTATAACAACATTTAGTTAAACAAACCAGAAGGTAGTAGTAATATAAAATAATAATAATAATTCTAATTACACGGAAATAATTATAAGAAACAATATCCTAGAATAAAAAAATTTATGAAGGCAGGGTTGTAATAAAAAAATGAATAAAATAAAATAATAAAATTGCAATATATAATAGATACAGCGATGTACACAAAATATGAGCAATGGATAAAATAAACTCGTAACAACTCTAATAAAAACCGATTCCACTCTTCGACATTAAAAAGCACACATTGCTTTCTTACACTTACAATTTTCACCACAGGTTCAAAGTCAAAGTCTAGTGACTAATCAACACATATCCACTTCGAATGACTTTAACTCAAAAAATATATTCTTTCTCCTACTAACGATACTTTCCATGATGGTTCTCGTACAATTTTCTCTGTACACATATTTACTTTATCCCAAAAACCATTCGTTTGACTCATTTGAGTAAAAAAGCTTCTATATAAAAGTCTACTTTACAATTCTCAACTTAATTCGTGAAATTAACTTTCTTTGGGCTCAGTCGATTCTAGAACCTCTTTATTGACCTTGACCGTTTCAAAATGCAATGTGGTCAAAGTCAATGAGAAGGTTTGAGAATCAGGTGAGTCTCTCTACTAATACTCAAACAGAGTATTTCTGAATTTTTTTTAATACTTAAATATATAATTTCGTAATTACAAAATTATTATTACTTTAAAAATATAATATAATTTACATTTTTAGCAGATAATCTATTCCTTCAAGCACAGAGACACGCACTAGTTTCGAGAAAAAGATATTTTGAGAGTGCTTAATATTTTCTGCTTATTTAATAATTCTACCAATTCATCCACAATCAGTTGTTCTGCATTTTTAATATTTTCTTCGGAAGTGAAAGGTAGATTTTTAAATCTAGGATCCAAAATTGCACAAAATGGTAATATAAACATATATAAATAATAATTACATTATACAAAAACATATGTTTAAGAAATAAAATTACTAAATTCTATACATGCATACGTATTTCACTCACCAATGTTGAAATGGATTTGGGATTAGTAAAGTATCCCTATTTGCTTGCATATAATTTTTCAATAATTGGCTACATTCTACTTCTAAGGTCTTGCCATTTATTATGCATGTCATTAGCTCAATCGGACCATGTAACCCTGGACAGAAATATTGGATCCTCTTGAATTTTAACAACCGTCAATTTGCAAAACGTTCATCATTCTAAATCAGTGGAGAGCGAACCTTGCGTTTAAATAAATTTATAGCAGTGCAATTGTGGCTTCATAAGATTCTTTGAACACATGAAAACATTTCTAAGTCACTTGTGCACTTACATTTGATGCTTATGCTTATGGATATGCTGCCAAGTATATTAATATTTATTTATCAAATTTATTTTTCAAAAATCTATAAAATTCATTGTAATTCCTTTAAACTTATTTTAGTCATATTTAGTAAATAGCATTCACATTTACCAATATATTTATTACTTGAAAAGGTCTATCGGCTATTCTCTCCCAAGTACCATTAATGAAATAAATAAATTCAAAATGTTTTAATTCGTATATTCAAGTCTAATAATAACAGATTAGTAAGTAATTGTAAAAAACGAGGAAATTCGTAGTAGACGGGTAAGTTGGAAAGTCTGTGGAATGAAAATAAAGAAAACAAATTTTGTGGTTTGAAGTTGCATTTATTTCTCAATATAATTCTCTATCACCTCTATATATTTAGACCAATGATGATCCAAAGTCTCTATTTCTGTGCTTCTATAAAATTCAGAACTCTCAAGTTCGCTAAAATAAGTATTAAAGCAGCTTAAATACCTTCTATTCAAAATTTCTGACCTGTAAGGTATTTTTTTAGGTATGGAAGAAAGTGATAATCCAACAGTTCTAAATCAGGCGAATAGGGTAGACGCAGTAATAAATAAAATCCTAATTCGTTAATTTTTGCCAAAGCAATAATACTTCGTTCATTGTCTTGGCGAAAAATGATTTTTTTCTTGGCAAAATCAGTACTCATTTTATTAATATTTTGCTTTTATTTGTCTAAAAGACTCGCATAATATACGCCTGTGATGGTTTCGCGACTTGGAGGGTAATCAACAAGAAGAATGCCTTTTGTATTGAAAAAAATGTAAGCCATAGAGAAGAACGACTATGTTGCTACTGTTTAGATTGTTGATTTGTTTCGGGTGTATAATGAAGAATCTAAGTCTCTTTTGTGGTGATAAATCAGCGGATCAAATAGAAAAATTTGGATTTGTACTTGTTTTTGATTAATACAGAACTCATACAGCTTCCACGTTTTCAAACGACTGTCTTTTAACATCATGACGTGCACTTTTTAAATAATTTCTGGTATAGGGGTAGATTTCGGACTTCTATAATGTGGCGCATCTTTAATGGTTGTACGACCATATTTGAACTCATACTATCAATAGTAGAAAATAAAGGAAACAAGTTCTTCAAACCATCCTTCATCTCGTTATGAATATTTGTAGTTAATAAGTCTTTCAAAAAAAAAAAGTACTTAATGACAGGGTGGATTTAAACACTCTCAATTTCGTCGAAAACTCTAACATCGTCTAATTAAATAGCCTTCACAAAGGAACTAATAAACGTAGCTATTTGAAATTTGATAGTTGATATTAGGGAAATAACTTGTCGGCATCATTCCACCAACTTTATAGCTCACCTTTGTATAATGGACAGCTGTTATTTGTTATAATAACTATTCATTGTTCTGTTGAAAATCAAGGTCTCCTATATTCATATAATTTTTATCTTATTCACGAAGGATTGTTAAGTAAACTGCTACGTTTTTGTTAGCCTAACAACCAAAATACAAACCATGTAACATTACTATATCGAAGAGACTGTATAATATTAATTACCTGGTGTAAAATATGCTTTTCGTATTTAATAATTTGTTCCTTTTGTTAGTCTTAGTTCTTTACATTTTCCACTTATTCGTGTATGTGTACTACCTTCGTTACTGTTTTATCTTTCTAGTTATTAGACCCTATCAATTATGTTTCCTCTTGCTCCTTTGTATACATCATCCAATTGTTTTATGCAATCTATACTTATTTGATGATCTTATAAATGCATTTTTATTTATAGCTTTTCGTATATCTACAATTATGCTAATTTACTGGTATAGAGCTTACGCTTTATTTGAGTTTACTTCCTTATGGTTATTCTTAAGCGTAATAATTTTTCTTTTCAATTCACGTGTTATCATTATTATTTTGAGGTTGCGTGTCAAGTTTCGTGTACGTTCTCTTGTATCGTCCTGTTGTAATAGGGTACCTTCAGGAAGTATTTTTTAGCTGTTGTTTCGATTTTGTGTTATTTATAGCTTAGCTTCAAATCAAGTTTGTTTATTTATCTCTTCCGTGAGTTTACTACCGTTATTGTGTGGTTTTCTTTGGTTATTTGAAGGTGTTTGTGATTCTTTCTTTATTTGGATTCGTAGCGCGTGTTATATTTGATTTTGCGTATAGGTGCGCATATCTTGCCTGCCAAGTTATAAACATTTTTATATTAAGCTTTCTGATATAAAGGGCGTGTTTCGGTGTTTTTTCGTATGGTAATAATTCTAGATTTGTAACGTTCTTATGTAGTAGTATATTGAGTTGTTGGGAAAATCGTAGACCAACGCGTGCGTTTCCGTCATATTTCACTCGTTTAAAGGGAAGAACACGTGCCAAGCTTGTGAAAATTTGCGTAAAGTTTACGGAGATAATACTCTACAAAAGGGTCATTGTCAATGATGGTTAAAGATATTATATGCTAGTAATTTTAATCTTAAGCACTCTCTTCTGGCAGGCAAGTTCACTGAGATTGATGACAGCAAAATAAAAGCGTTGATGCTGTCAAAGTCACGCCACACGGATAATAAATAATAATAACGCAACATAATACATGGCTTGCGAAAATCTTGACGACATTAGTACAGTTAGTCGTATTGCCAATCTAATAAGAACTACTTACCAAGAATACATAACAACATGGAAAGGCTATGTCAGTAAGCATGGTGTTTGGGTTCCTCATGAATTCGAAGAAGTTCATATAAACTTCCGAGATATGAAACGCAACTGATATCTGGGGATGAGAAGTGTAGTTTTACAATATTATGCAAAAACTGTCTTGATCCTGACCCGAATATTCGTCGAAATGTTGTCGATAGTAGCCATTCATTAGAGAACATAACATTCGGTGTATTGGAATTTTAAAGGGATCATGTTTTTCGAATGACTACTAAGGAGCGAAATAATTAATTCAAATATGTATGTATATACTGTGTGTATAACTTTTTAAAACGTTCTGCGTGATGTAACGCTCGACGCAGATGAAACTGCAGATGAAGGAGGAATTACGAAGTTCACCTAAAGATGGCAAAAGGTTATCGAAGAAAATGAATAATATATAATTAATCGATCTTATTCATTTATATTAATAAATGACATATGAAAAACAGAAAAATACGTCATGACTTTTCCGACAACCCAGTATGTCTCTCTTATTGGTGAAAATATATCTTTCAAAACTGTATTTAATTAAAGGATGTAAAACTATTATAAAGTATGTAAAGCTATTTCCAAGTTATAAATTTATAAATAATTTATTGCTAATGTGTTAAGAACGTTTGAATCACTACGATTAAATGGTATGAAATCAAAAGTAGAATTGGATAGTAAAAGATACAATAAATTCTTAAAAAAATCTCATAATTTTTATTCTTGTGTTATCTTAGTATTGAGGATCCTTTTTAAATGTAAACGTCTGAATTTTTTTTACAATAAAAATCTTAGTCGTATTCGAATATCTGACATGTAGCTACTGGTAATATTGGTAACACGTATAATTGTATTCATATATTGGTTCTTTAGAAAAAAATTTACACATTTAATAGTCATATTTTAAAAATCTCTTATTTGAATGGCAAAAAATAAATAAACAAGGATGTTGGATCATAATTTTATTTTTGTGCTGACAAAGAAACAAGACATATTCAGTAAAACATCGTAATATACATACATACGTATGTAATATCTATTAAAATACAGATAACAACGACATTTTTAATTTCAGGGAAAATATGTGTACATAAATTAATATAATGTACAATTTCACACTGTAGGTTATATAAGTAAATAAAATTGTTTCCTTTCTTATTTTTTTTGTTTATTCTAACAATATACGGATTTGTTCAAAACTTATCACACTATCTTACGAAGTACACAGTACAAGTCGTTTCTCTTTGTAAAATTTGAGGGTATATGTGCCCAAAGTATCACAGTATTAAGCAATAACAACTATATACATCTAAAGATTGTAGTTTGTTATTGTCTTTGAATAGATATATTCCAAAATTTAAATGTACATTTTATTTTGATTAAGAATCACTAAAGATAACAAAATTATTATAACGAGAACAGCAATTATTAGGTTTTTAAATTTTAGTAATGTTTTTCATATTAGTGATGTGCCTCAAATGAAAAATTATATATTAAAGTTAAAATTATTATAGACATTATATATAAAACGTGGAAAGGTATTGTTGATGCCTTTTGCACCGCGTGGTAGCGATAGTAATGATATAATTTAATGTTTTTGCTGTCGAAGTATGTCTTATAATAATAATGGCTTTCGAGCAACTTTCAGCAACTCTCCCTTTCAACGAATTCTAATCTCTTGTCGATCATGTTTGAATCGAAATATCCCTTTGATTTAAAGGTTCTTCTGAAAACTAGTTTCATCATTTAACCAGCACGTGAGATATCACCTAAAGGAAACATCTACGAGGAAGTTCTATATCGACTCTAATTACAATTATAATTGGAAATCTAGCGTAGTAGAATTATTAAAATGTTGAAATTTTATATATATATATATATATATATATATGTGTGTGCAGGAAGAACTTTGTATTGATGGGCGGCGCAAACAACTAAAACTTTAATAAATATGTTTTATGATCAACACAAGTAAAGTGTTGCAACGTCAAATTTTTTGTTATGAATATGTTAAACCCCATATTCATACCAAAAAATTTGACGTTACACACTTTACTTGTGTTGGTCACTTTACTAAAGTCTTAATCAAGAAGATTATTTTGTTAATAATTCATTTATATCGTTGACCTTCTGGAGTGATAGCTTAAAACGTAAAGCTGTTAGTATCAGAACCAAGGAACTAACACGCGAAAGAATGTTGGTACCCGAATGAAAAAAACCTCACCGCACTGCTGCATGGTACATACCATAAGACTCAAAAAGTTCGACAAATTAGCACCCAGCAATTACTATCGTTGGAAAAATTATTATAAGAGCAGAGATTTTCTTCTGATGATAACCTAAAAATTGCTATTACTGAATAGTCTGACGAATTATCAAAACATTGGAATAAGTGTATAGATGTTGAAATGAATAGAAAAATATTTTTTCTTTACCGTTTTCGGTCTCTTCTCTCATATCGGGGTATATATACTCGTATGTTCGTTGAAATTGTCCACGCACGCACGCATGGACGAACACACATACGCAAACAAGCATGTACGCACGCATGGACGTACACCCACACGCACGCAAGCATGTACGCACGCACGCATGCACGCATCTCAATATCCCCAGAATAGTAATAATAAATTAAACTATTTGGCAAAAGATTAGTTTATTTAAAGTAAATATCTAGTTTGTAAAGATTACAATTACATCAAAATTTTCTACTAACAATGAAAATTCGTAATTTCCTGCTCATTATATCGCTACAATTGAGGCTGAAATTAATGAAAAAATAAAATCATCACTTCGATCTTTTTTTTACCAGGCTGATGCTCTTCCATTGAGCTACCAAGGACTGTGCGATACCTTAATCTGTTCTTTACTAGCAACGTTATGAACATGTCAGTTTTTTGAATGTGTTCTTTTATAAATAAAAGTTAATTCGTTTTGAGATCATTCTCGTTATAATTATTTTTTTAAAAATGTAACGTTTTTGTAAAAACCACTACATTTGATTTTAAAATTGTAAATAATTTTTTTGTTTTTGAAAACATAAAGTACAAAAGAAATTTTGGAATTTATCTGCTACGATGGAATTTTGTCTCGTATTTTTATTCCCTCTAGGTAAATTTTTAAAGGTATACCTAAGTGTATATTATATACATATACATACACACGTACAACATTCAACAATTACAATAGATAACATCAGTGTTTAAAACGAAATGAAGGCCATGTATCACATATATGGAAGCAAACGTGTACGATTTGTTCACAACAGAGT
This sequence comes from Dermolepida albohirtum, assembly GCA_031893035.1. NCBI lineage: Eukaryota > Metazoa > Arthropoda > Insecta > Coleoptera > Scarabaeidae > Dermolepida > Dermolepida albohirtum. Next base: position 55,801 of record JAVIWB010005962.1, read on the forward strand.
GTATCATTTTCCTTTTATCATACATTTTCAGTAACGCTTGATAAAGTATAGTGGGGTTTTTACAGTTTCGTTTTGCTTCAGAAGTCCCAAAAAACCACTGATTCTATTTTTACGAACACGATTTTAAGATATCACTAGATGTTAAGAAAAAAATTTATCAGAAGAATTTCCTATTTTTTTCTTAATTTTTGTATTTTATTGCAAATTTATATTTACGTGTGATAATTTGGATATTACAGGGATATTTGTTTATCTTTTAATACAGAAAATATAAACTGTAGTAATAAATTTCAGTAAAGCTTCGTTAATTGTTTGTAATAATCAAAATTGTTAAAAACACAAACGAAATATATTTTGTATGGTTTTGGAGTCTTGCAAAATATTTAAGACTACAGCGCGCATGACATCTAATAATGAGTAAATTCGGAAAAACATTTTCATTACGTTGAAGATTGTATAACGCGAACAAACCGAACACATACACACTTCGTGTGATTGTATTTCTTTAGATTCTTTTGCAAATCGGTACACGCTACATTTTTCAGAACGGCTGTATTTTTCCGCATTCTATGGTGCTAGATTTCTGATGCATCTCGGTGTTGATAGCATACAGTTTTTATTTGGTCATCGACCAATTAAGTTTCATGATTCTATCGAAAATAACAAAATGTTTGTCTATCTGCAAAAAGCGTTTCATTCAAAAGTTAAAAAGAGATATAAGTTTCATACATTTATCAAAAAAACATGAAATAGCGAAATGCACGATATATAGATAAGAATCAATCTTACATGCAGTGGTTTCTACTTACACAAGATCAGGTAAAGGGAAATCTTTAAGCGAATCTAAACACGCAAAAATGGCTTATGAGAGCTTATGCAAATGATTTCTGAATAAAACATATGCAAATGTAATTAATGAGAATATGATAAAGAAAAAGACGAAAGCATTATATTCAGATATAATAGAAAATGGAGATTTTTAGTGCCAGTGATGGCTGAATGTTAAGGCTTAAAAAGAGGTTTGTGTTTAAAAATTATAGGAGAAAAATTTCATCTCAGTTAGAACTGACCTGTTTAAAGTGTAGCGCAAAAATAAAATTGAAGAAATGGGAGTTCTATCAGATTAATTATATAATGCTGATTGAGCATTATTACAGGAAAATTTTGCCAGAGAAAACATTTGATTCGGTTAAAGAAAAAACAGTTCTTGGTAGAAAACTTGGAAAGCAGCGACTAACATTTTTAGTTTGCGCCAATGCTAACGGGAATTATAAACGCAATCTTATAGTATTCAGCAAAACAAAAAATCTGAGATCATTTAAAAATTTTGCTTCTCCTGTTAACTATGATTAGATTACTTTATATCTGATTACTTGGCAGAATAAATTTTGATAAATTGCTTCTACGGTTATTTTGTTCGTCAGGTGAGTTTCTTAATTGATTAAGCAATTAAGCAATCTTCTCAAAATTATTTGTATGATGTGATTATTTTGTTGGTGGGTTACACGTTTCCTCAACTCGAAAGGTCGTCAAATAATAAGTCTTACTCCTTTTGGACAAATCTCCGTCACATTTTCAGAGGACGAACCAGAGAATGAAAATTGACAAATTACAATGCCTCATGACACCCGATACAATCCATACATCAAAATCTAAGCAATCTTATTAAATTACATTATAGGAGTAGCCATGTTAGCAACATTATTGTAAATGGTTTCAATATAGGAACGTTATAAGATCTCATCAAAAGAAGAGATGGTGTTATTAATTTGAAGTCTGTTTGGAACCGATTAAACCCTACAATAATATAGACTTCTACGATCAACAAAATGAGGATGATTTACTACTTGCTATATTATAGCAAAAAGAAAACGACATGATATCACATGAATCACGTGATATTTCAAATATGTTATCAATAAAATCAAATGAAGGAGATGCACGTTGAAAATACTGACGAAGACAGAGATGAAGGAAAACCAAAACTGATAAAAATGGAGAAAATCCAAAAAAGAAAGACAGTGCAACACGTGTACGAAACAACTTGATTCAATGGTCGGAAGAATGTGGGGTTAATTACAACTATATTCAATTACTAAGAGAACTGAGAGGGAGCTGTAATGCAGAAAATCAATAAATATAAAAAACAATCTAAAGTTTCGGAAATTAACTTACTGTCATACTCTGTTAAACTTGGTGCAAGAAGAGGATGATTTTGTATTCGCCTATTTTCACTTGAGTGGTTATGTTAACAAACAAAATTTGCGTTTCTGTGGCACAGAGAATCCACATGAAACGCATGAAGAGCCATTGCATCCTCTCAAAGTGACTATTTGGTGCGGTATTTGTCGTGAAAAAGCGATTGGCCCTTATTTTTTTGAAGACGTTGAAGGCACCACCGAAACCGTAAATGGTGAGTGTTACACGATCACTGTTGGTTTCAGCAGGACGGAGCAACCGCTCACACAGCTCGGGCAACGATAGAGATTTTGAAATAGCAATTTCCTCTGCTCTACTCTGCTCGAGTAATCTCCCCTTTTGGAGATTTGAACTGGCCGTCCAGATCGCCAGATCTAACAGCACCAGACTTCTTTCTTTGGGGCTTTTTAAAATCTCGCGTTTAACACAACAAACCACGGACCTTGCAAGTTTTGAAAGTTAATATTGAAGAAGAAATCGCCAATTTGGAGCCAGATGTTTTGCGAGCAACAATTCAAAATGCCGTAAAACGAGCACAATTATGCATCAACTCGGGAGGTGGCCATTTGAGCGATATAATCTTTTCCAATTAATGTTATCAATTTTACACTTTCAAATAAACTTTTTATGAAAACAGAGCTTTTTTTTTCATTTATAACAAAATGGCAGCCAGTTCAAATTATGACATTACTTTTGCGTTACCCGTTATAACTAGTAATAATACTATTCTCTTTATGAGGCCGAAAAGGCGATTAACATCTGCTGATGAGAGCCGAGACTGCCTGATGAGCCTTAGAAACAAACGCATTATTCCAACTAAAGTTAATTATCTCAATAAGTTGTAAATCATTTTGTATGTCACATCGGTCACAACCTATATTTGTAAATGGAATGCGATTTCTTTATTCAGTTTATATTAAACAGCATATTTTCTGTTTGTAATATTCTAAAATATTATCAGTTTGAATGAGAAATAAAGTGAACTTTTACAAAATCCCACCAATTTTCAAACGTGCCAATATTGTGTTTCTGTATAAGCATATACGTAAAATCGGTAGTTTAGATTTGGGCTTCATACATGCTTGTTACGCAAATAATTATGCAATTGTGTCTAAATGTATCGTATTAAATACCAATTATGCTATAATTGTATGCTTTATATCGTTAGGGATGTAGAGCAAAAACAAATAACTGAATTTGCTTTTAGATGAAGTTATGAATAAATGAAGCTCATCTTTCACATGAAAGCCAATAATTTTGTGTCTTCGTAACTTCTAATAGTATCGAATGAAAAGTTAAATGCAAGATGAATACTCGCATTAATAATTATTGATTATTTCAAATAGAGTGTTGGCGAAACTGAATATATTATATTTATGTTATGTATCAGTACATGAAACATTATAACAACCTAGCCGAAATTTTAAATTTCTATTTAATTTTGTGGGAAATTGAGATCACTTTAATTGGACTATTTGATACATATACAGTAGAAATAATTCGATTATTAAGTCTACATAAAGTGGCTCAACGAATATTGTAAACCTAGAATATTCGGTTGATTATTTAGAAAACTATAAACTGTACTTTACGATTAGATTTTATATTTTCAGATTTTAGATTTTCTATATATTGTTTGGCCAAATTAATAATATAAAAAGATAATACACAGTAATTATCTCGCGCGCTTTTAAGGTATTGTCTGAGTGCCGAGAAACATTTATTTGTTTTTGGGCAAACAACACGATTATGTAATTAAAGTGAAATAATGATACCACCGATAATTGATAAATAGGTCGGTAAATTGTGAAGTAAATTAAATAATATAAAAAGTATATACTAGAATTCAAATTATCGATAATAAATGTACTTTATTTTTAAAATTTACATATCAAAGTAAATGTTATGCCTGGAAAAAAAGATTTATAGAAGCCTAAGCAATTTGAACTGATAAGAATAATATAAGAAAATAATTTGAAACTAATTACAAGATAAAAATCTGCAATCAGAACGTTCGATTCAAAAATCCAGGTTACACTGTCAGTTTTTTAACTAGAAAGATGAAAGGTGACTACCTAGATTGCCACTCTGATGAAGCCTTAGTAGGATTTTTAAAATACTGAAGTTAGCCACTGCAGGTAGTTTAGGTAGTTTATCGCATATAATTCTTCTAGAAAGGAAAATACATTCACGAGGATAATTACGAATTCCACGTCAATGACTAAGAAACCCAGTTACTTGCTAAAAATTAATTAAAATAACAAGTAATGATCAATCGCATACGCTAATAGCAAGATATTAAACGGGTCGATACTCACGTGATCAGTATAGTCTTTTCAAATTTAAAATAGAAGATCTCACGAAAACGCAAGCAATTCAAAAACTCAAGAAAACGCGACAAATTACGTACTAGTTATAACATAACAGATGAAAGTCAACTTGTTGACAAAGAAGGATAGAAGGAAAATAATCCTAGACAACAATGATTGGAACTCGAGAAAAGTAAAATTAATATTAACATACTTGTGCAAAAATAAATATACAGAAGATAATGTAATGATAGGATTAATTTAACAGACTGAGGAACTTAAAACTAACATGCTTTTCTCATATAGGTAAAGTAAGGAGATATAAAGAAAAACGGAACAAAGAATTTTCAACCATGAGAAATAATGAAGGAAAATTAAACATATTAAAATAAAGAGGTTTATAATAACAAGATAGAGAAGAAGCTAGCTATCCAATACAAGAATAAGGCATACAAAATCAACAGATAAGAAAAATTACGAGTGGCAACAATTGTAAACGTAACAAGGTAACATGTTTGTTGGCAAGTGAAAGATTTGCTAAAAAAATAATCCTCAATTGACGCATATCGACGTGTGGAGCCGATGCCTATGAATATCTATAAATGTAACGCTATTAACATCATGTGGGGGCTCGCCTCACATTCTTTTCGGCAGCGCGTGTAAGTTTGCTGGTTAAATATGCAATGTGTTTCCACCTTTATGTAAACTTAAATACCACGGTTATTTACACTGTACTTGTACTTGACTATTGTTCTTTTTTGCCAAATACTATCCAAAATTGTCATTGAACAGTTTATTGCTTTTCGTAGTTTCTACAAAAGGTAAAGTATATTTGAATTCTATTTGGATAATATAGCCGTTCCATATGTCGTGTACCATAAAGTGATATATTCTGTCCTCGAAAATAATACGTTTTTGATGTGTGTGAAAGAAGCGATTTGCATAAGCTTATTACACATTAAACATTATTATGTATGTTCAATTTCGCAATTATTTTTGTGGGTTAATCGTTATGAGAAAAAAATTGAAAATCCTAGTGATAATTTCTTGGAAATTTCAAAGCTTTTTGTTGTAACATTAGTTGTTATATTCTAGAAGAATATACATCTAGATAGTAATTACATATTATTACACATACAAACATTTATATTCACAGGAAATTGTGCTGGTGTAGAGTAGTGATGGGCAAAATCAAGTATGTCTCAATTCGAATGAAAAGTTTTACAGAGTCGAGTAATCGAGAACTATACATACTGGTAATCGATACAAAAATTTAGAACCTTTTCAAAACAAGCCGTTAAAATTAGTAATCGGGAAAAATAAAGAGAATTAATGAAAAATAACTACTACCGAATAAAGCAATGACCACGACGAGCGTTTAGTTCAATTATAGAGCTCGTCAGTTGCTCACCATGGTAATTGCTTTGTTCGGCAGCAGTTATTTTCTATTAATTACGTCGTATTTGGTAACTGCGGTTTTAATGCACACGTTGTTGTTCGCATGGTCAATTGATGTTCTGTTCCGATGCCGTCAAAGTGACGTAAGTGCTTTCTCTATTTTGCGAGAGATGGACGTATAGATCTCTCTTATTATTTTATATTTTCGTTCCGATAAATAACGAGAACTTTTTGAGACAAAATACTCAAATGTACATCTATATAGACTATGAAATGTTAGAATTGCTTACGCGAACAGAATGAATAGGTTATTCATTCGTGTACGTCACGAAAGTTCTCAAACAATACCATTTGCCTATTGATATAATTGACTCCTTACACGTACATATTTATTTGTAGAACAATATTTGTATTTATACACACAGTGGCTCAATAGAGAATTCGAATATCTCGCATTTGTTACGTACTAACACAATAAAAAAAATTAACAGTAACATAAATGCATAATATATAAACAAAAATCTATTAGATTAAAACTATAAAACTAAGACAACGAAGTATTTATGTAAAAAGTACAAGAGAATGGAGTATTAACTTGGGTTTAATACATTTTTTAAAAACGATTAACAAAATATTTTGTTTTTACACCATAAAATACTCTTTAGTCTTTTTAACATTTAATTAACTAATTTCTTTGTAACATATTGCTATATTTTCTCCTAAACTTCTCAAGTCTTCTTTAATTTTTTTATCGTAATTCTAGTTTTAAATCTAGGACATGACAGAACATTTAGGTCTGGGCTTCATAACCACTTCTAAAATATGCTTAGGATTGTCACTGTATAATAAGATATAACCGCTTAATTTTTCTGTACTTTTAGGATTTGTTTTGTAAAATGAGTAAACAGTCCTTAGTATTCAGATCATCTTTAATAAAAAGTAATTGATCGACATGGTAATCCTCGCCTATTATATTTTCTTTCTGCAGTTAGGTTTGCACCATATCATTTGGCGTCCACCACACCCGTAAATATTGAACTTACTTTCTTCAGCATATAAAACCTTTTGCTCAAATTTTAGACGCTTATTTTTATACAAATTCCCGTATTCTATACATCTTCTTCTATTAGTTTCACTAATAAACGCTTTTCTATAGTAACACGCTCATGATAATCGACCTTCCTTAGCTCTTCAGTTGTTGTTTCGGGATATTTTTCTGGATGCCAATTGAGTGTGTGCAGCCAAATTTTTCGATTATGTAGTAAATGTTCTGTATACTTTTATTACATTTGCAAGTAGATGACTTAACTTTTGCCTTTTGGGGACCAACAGTAATTTTTTCCTCTACATCACTGAGTTCCTTCGTTTTCCTCCCATATTAGTGCCTGATATACTGTCTTTTTTTGACTTATGCTTTCTGATGTTTACACAACAGGTTTTCTCCAGTATTGTACATGTTATTTATTTACATTCGCTTTGGTTGCGCCAATTTCTTTTATATCAACAGCTGCGCAAATACTATATTGCCTTCGTATTTTATGCTTTAATTTAAAATTTGCAATTTGAAATTTTAATTTCCAATATAGTATAAATAGCTTTGTATACAGTTAGGTATATATATATACACACACACATATACATATATATATATATATATTAAACAACTAACCTTAATTTCTTTTTTGATTATGTATATATGTAATAGAACTGGGTTATTCAAATACTTTATTGTGCCACTGTACTTACATATATGTATATATTTTTCGTTAACGATAATTTTTCCATTCTATCTTTATAAATGCTTAGATATATATGCGCTAAAGGTAATGGTGAAAAATATCAATACATAATTCGTGCAGGGGTGATATTATATTCATTCATATCGTTATGCATATGATATATTATTAACATGAATATGAACTACTATTATAAAAAGATCTACAAAGATACTCCGATAAGTCAATAAATGTATTTGGCGCGAAATTTTTCTCGATTACAACCCAAAATGTTCAATTTCTATCTCAATTGCTATTTCTTGATTTTAATGATTCTAAAAATGAGTTCTTCATTTCTCTAGTTTTCGCTTGAATTGACTTTTTTCCATTTTTTGCCAATCACTAGTACAGAGTGATTTAATATTTGAAAAGTAATTTTAAAAATCAGTCTTAATATGAGTTCAGAATTGTATAATGTTTTATAAGATTTCGAATAGGTTCCAAATATGAATATAATTTTGTTATTACTTCACTCTGTATGAGCTACGTACAAAGTTTCAAAAGAATAATAGTAGTCATTTCAACAAAGAGATCATTTTATATCAAGGGATCCAATTTTTTCTTGAAATTTATTAATTTATTATTACTAAAAGTTGTCCAACGTTTGCTTGAATTGTCTGAATTTCTTATGAAAAATGATTTTCAATTGTTGGGGAATTAATTTCGTTAAAATATGTATTTCATAGCTAAAAATATTTCGATCAATGGATGTTTGTGTTATAATAATTAAAATAATTTTAGAAATAAATTGTCAATTACATTTTTATTAATTACACTGCATTATATCCTATTAAAATATATCAAATTGAAATTTTGATTTTAATAAATATAATTAAAAATCAACGTTATATTTATTTAATACTTGAGTCCATTTGGTACAAAATAATCCATGTTTATTTAATTAGATGTATCTAAACTTTTTTGTCTTTCATCTTTAGTTTTCTATAATTTTTCAAATATTAAGAATTAATTTACATTGTTTTGTATTAATACGCTCTACACATTCATGCAAGGTGTTTAAAATGAATCTCTCGGTACCACATTAAATTAAGAGATAAAGTTCTTTAGTATTACCAATTATTTGGCGAAAATACAGGATGATTCTGCAACTACATATTAAGAGAAAAAAAAAAGTACTTTTTTGATATAAATATTTTCAAAATATCTCATAACATTTAAAGCATATGTGGGCAACAACCGGCCCGCGGGCCGCATCCGGCACGCTGTAAGATTTTATCCAGCCCGCGAGACATTGTCGTATTATTTCATGTCTGATATCTATCGCTACACACTACTTTAAAATGCACTACTTTTAAACGCGTTCCGCGAACGTATTTGCACATTAAAGTTTGGCCCACAACATGTCAAAGGTTGACCATACCTGATTTAAAGGATACAAAAGAAAAACTTTTTTGAATCTCGTTCTGGTAATGTTTTTTTATCGATAATATTGCTTGAAAAATGTATTCAATGTTTCTTACGTTAAACGTAAATGTTATATTACTTATTCTAGAGAAGTGTGCAGGTCATTTTTATTATATACAAATTAGAATTAATGATGTCATTAAATGTTTATGAGGTTGCCCAAATATGTAGAATTCACTACCTTGTCAAGTCAAGATATTTTTACATGCACCATCCTTAATTATGATACAAATTTTAGGAATAGCTGACATGGACGATAATTCTTTGATTCTAATTTATTTTCATATAATTCTTAATTAAATATAAAATGAGAGTATGTAATTCCGCAATTAAACTAAGTCTGTTATATGGCTTGGAGATCTGGATGACTTCAGCTGCTTCAGTCCTTTAGTAGCAGATGCCTTTGAAACAAGCATATTAGGTATATGGTGTCAAAATGTAATAACGAATAGTGGTCTACGACAAAGAACGGGAAAAAGAGACAAACCTGAAAATCAAGAGGATGAAACGCAATTGCATTACATACATTAAAACAGCCAACAAATACTTTGTGTCGCACAATACTGTAGTGAAATTTATAAGGGAATAAAAAAGAATGAGGAGTAGACTACGCATAACGTGGGAACGAACAATTTTCGAAGAAGCTAGGAAAACCATAATATAACCCAGAAGAATAACTTAGAATCGAATGCACTGAAAGTATTATATGTAGACATTTTAAAATATATTTGTACAGTCAGTCACGAAAGTTTAAAACTAAAAAAAAAATGGGTAAATTGCAAAAGTTGTTGTACTCTTCTTTGTATGAGTTATTTGACCATTATAGGACATAAATTTGCAATAAATTCTGTAAATCATCTTCATAGTATTATGTATGTGAAAAATAAGCATTCGATGCATTTACAAAGATCCTGAAAGAATATTTGTATAGAGTCGTAAATATTTTTGTTAAAAACTGAATATTAATCACAGTGTCCGTTTTGACTTTCAGCGATACTGACCGTGTGCGGAATTTGTTTTCGTACAGGTATTTTTACTGTAGTTTTCCAGGTGCGACACCGTTTAATTATCTGCTGATGATGACAACTTAGTTGTCGAAATACGTAGACAGAATACGAAAATTAATGTGGCAAGGGGTTATATACAACCTTCAGTGTTTAAAAAAAAACTGAATAGACCGTCAGCAGGATCAAGATCAGAAACATACAACTGACGTTGTACAAGAATTACTACTTTACAATGTACGTCCATTACCTCAAATTCTGAATTTAAATTCGATTATATCAACTTCAATCAATTCATTTGTTATTATTTAATGTGGACGAGCATTATTGTCCATAGAAATAAATTATTCTCCTTCCGCATATGGAAGAACAATCGGTCACAGAATTTTACTCAGATATTTTTGATTACCGAAAGCTCCATTTTCCATGAAGCAAACGTCGACGTGTCCTCATATTAATGCTTTTTCGGACAAACTGTGTGCTGGGTTTACGTCAAATCAAAATACGCCTATTATTTGATTGCAACATAAAACAGTGAGGAAATATCACAAAAGAAAAATTAAACAACATAATTTTATTAATAAGGAATCACTGAAATAAGCGTCATTGGAAGAATGATAAAATATCTGCAATTTTAACAGACAATCTAGTTAAATCCATTCTCGAAAGATTAGCACCTGTAAAAAAAGCTAAACAACTATGACATTCGATATTAGAAGTTTTTCATAATATTCTCACTTTACACTTGATGATTTTCTGCATTCATAGGGTATACGAACTTTTAAGCAAACTTGTATAAAATATGTATCTTTCAGTATGCTGGACAAGGAAATAAAGAATTTAATAAAAATAAAATGTAATTATAATATGTTTTTGGTAAAAATAGACACAAATGTTATTTTATTGAGAATATGTTCGGTTTTGTAAACATACTTGAGAAATTAAATCAAAACACGTTTTTGAATAAAAGGGCCAAGTTAAAGCTAAACCCAATTTCTCTAGTGAATGACATTGTTAGGAAAAGACAATAAAAGGGCCAAATATTACTGTTGGAGTTAAAGTCCACCATTGTTATAATCAAAATAGCTACACAAATCTGAATATCCAACTTTTATGCTTAGAGACAGGTTAGGAAAACTCGGATAAAGGAAATAAAGCACACATTAGAAGTCAATTCGTTAATAAAATAATGAGCAGAAACCTAAAAACCTAAATCTGCACTCATATTACTTTCAAATGTGAAGACTTATATAAGAGTTGGAATTGAAATTATGATTAAGCATTCTTCAATAATATACTGCTAAACAAGATAATAGATCTTCCTGAAACTTCGAAATTATCGAACTAACAACGAGGAATTAATGACAAGTCAAAGAATGGATATAGTACCAAAATAAGCAGATATGCATTATAAAAACTCGTCTTTAAAGTTTCAGAAATGTGCGCTGATTTACAAGGATAAAATCATCTCACGCGATTTTGGGCGGATTTATTTGTTTTAGGAGTGACAAATTTGATCTCCGTTTCTTTCTCTTATGATGTCGTATTTTCATTGATTCTGAAAAGACAGTGAAATACCATCTTTTCACATTTGATATCTGTTCCTTTCTATCACGAAACGTTTTTCGTACGAAGCCCTATATCGCGTCCGAAAAGATGGTATTTTCCCATGTCAATAACCTTTTAAAACTTAAAATAATATAAAAATTGTCTAATAATAAGTGAATATGTTTAGGTATATCTTGTAAATAGAATCAAAATATGATGGGGAATTACTGCTGGATGTTCAGTGTTGTTTCTCACTATAATGTGTAGTTACAGTGATAGCCTTAGTTTTTATTGAATTGTATTCACTTTGTACAATTATTGAAATGTATTTTTATAGTAATTATTCATTTTTTTGTAAGCTTTTATCAAAATATTTTTCTAATACCTTTGATTTAAACACCTTGCAAAATTAACGATAATGGTTCAGTTCAAATTATTTTTACATTTTATAAAAATATTTTGTACATTGTTTAAATAAGAAATGATTGTTATTTTCATAATGAGGAAAACATACATATATGACCATTATTTATTTTCTTTCAACTTACTTATGAACTGTTTAGGAATGTTCTTCTAAATTTAGTGTTATATACGAAATATAAATTGAGAAAAAACATACAATTGAAATATATTTGACCTGAAATGAAACAAAATATTCCGAAGTATTACGTATAGGCTACGCAGTAGCGTCTAGGCAAATGTGTATTTTTAGGAGTTTGAGGCATGATTTGCTTCGATATTAAATCACTTTTCATGTTTAATCCTTCAACTCTGTAATTTCAATGTGAATAATGCGATAATCATTTATATAAAATCGACGACGTATGACAACTATTGCGATATATTGAATTTACTATTATCGATGGGTGGTTACAGACGAAAAATGCTACGAAGATGGATAAAAAGTTTGTAAACACGAGATAAGGAGGTAGTGTTTTTCTATTATTTTGCTGAATCGCAATCGGTACGACAACCCACAAAGAAGATTCGTTAATAACATCACAGTTTACCTGATGAAAGATTAATACTCAAAACGCGTCGTAAACAAAACTCTGTTTACGAAATGAACTTGAATTATTCTAAGACGATCAGGGGCTACTACAAGTTTGACAATTTTAATGAGAATTGATTGAAACCGTTCGTTAAACATATTAATGGGGCTTTTTTTTGAGAATTTCAAATATTTTTTATTCAAAGAAAATATTATATTTTCGTAATGATTACAGGTTCGATTAAATTGGAATAAACGGAAAATGTGTTTTAATTGCAAATTTGAATTACACGAGATATTCTAGGAAGAACATCTTAAACTTTCTTTATATCTAAATTCAACAATATTAGAGATATTTACGTTTTTTTAAAAATACTTGGTGTTACATCATTATAATTTTTTTCTGTTGCTATTTTGATACTGGAGATGACGATATTTGCAGCACAAGGAGACCATTCAATCTTTACTCTAAAGTTTTTATTTTTGACAAATCACACGATGTTTATGAAGTAGTTTCAACTAGGTGCAACTTTAAATTACCAAAACATTTTTCAATTAAATTACCCACATTTTTGTTCATATTAAGACGCAAAATTTACTTCTACACCAACACGTAATAGTATTCTTTACACCTACGTACTTTCAATCCTTTTCGTGTCATAAAGTTTTTGAGAGAGTGAGTCACAAATAGCAATGATTGTTAATAGATAGATATAAAAATGATAGGTAATGTCAAAAATAAAGTAACAGAATTACTAAAACATGGATGTTTCAAACTTATTTTATATTCACGGAGGATGTTAAGATTGTTGACAGAATCTGTCGTATGTTCAGTGAAAAATATCCTCAATTACCGCCAATGAATAAACAAAATTTAGACGAATAGAATTCAATTTTACACTATTCATGAATGTGAATTCTATTAAGCCACGATTGACACCTATTGTAGATAAAGAAGTGAATGAAATTAATGTCCTGGCACATTTCAATTCTTATGGTTGAATGAGATCCTCAGCGCAAGATCTAAATTTATTCTATTATGCAGCACAGGGAATTTCAAGCAAACATGAAATGCATGATTATTCATTCATAACTGTACAAGAATTCCATCCTGGAGACAATGAAAGACGCATGTATAAGAGAAGTTCGTTGGAGAATTTTAAGATAGATATTTAGATATTTATAGCGAAACGAATGTTATATCGAACAGTTTGTTACGTGCTCGTAATACCTTCCCTAAATCAGCCATATTTATGACCATACCGAGTATGCAAGTTTAAATTCCATATATCAGCATATCTTTCGTGTTCATGTTCTTTCGTGTTCGTGTTCTTTATGTTCATATTCTTTATGTTTAAGTTTCTTTATTTGCCGAACGTTAGAAAGGATTTCGACATTCTCACTCGCTAATAGACTTGTTTAGCGAAAAAGTTGCACTGCGGATTGTCTTTTAAATTATTGTAATTAGTTCCCTCCCAATTTGGGAAAAATTAAAGTGGAATTTTCCAATAAAGAAGCGTTTCTCCTTACTCCATTGGAGGAAATAATTGTGTACAATTTTCTCTGTGAGCTTATAAGGAAGTAAGGTAAGAGTTGTTTTCTCACTTTCTTTATATTCAAATATTATCTAACATTCATCGTATTTCTTTTCCGGCTGTTTTTTTTTTGGTACCTGAAGAATTAATTCCCGTGTGGATAATAATAATAATCGCCATCCCCAAACAATCCCGATTTTAGTGCGATAAGGTCAAATCGCCCTACTTTATATTTGTAAGTGCTTATTTTTTTCCTTAATTAAATTCCATTAGTAGTTATTTAAGAAAGTAATTTTGTTTTGAGGGTCGACTCGTTTGAATAAATAGTTTATTCTTTCAAGTTAATACCGTAGGTGATTATTAATCTAGTAACTACCTACTTAATTTAATATTTTCATTTTTACCTTCAAATTGTATACTATCGACGTTAGTATTTATTATTTAGACAAGTTTTATTTTGTCGTTAACATTTGCATATTGATCTCTGATTTGCATCTCTCCGTGTCCCTCTTATTTTCTTCGCCTTAATAATTTTTTTCATGTCATCAGTGATTTTAACGTAAATAATTTAATTTCGCATTTTTTGGTTTCAGCATTAATAATTGCCTAGTAATAGATCACAATACCATAGATCTACACAAATGCACTCTTAGAAGAGTTCACAAGCCCAAAAAAAACAAGAGAAGAGAGTTAATTTGCTTATATCATGATGAGATTAATATCCAATGTGTCCTTTACTACCGTGTGGTTTCTACAATGTTCTGTGTTTTTTTTTGGTTTGTTAACTCATTTAAGAGTGAATTTATGTGTATCTCTATGGTATTGTAATGATTTCTTTGTATTGCTTTTTCTTATGACATCTTTGATTGTTAAAACATGTAAATCTTTATGCAGTGAATTGTTCGGTACGTACTCTATCATTTGTTTGATTCTACATCTCTGGATTATTGTAATATTAGATACGTTCATACAGACTTGATAACAGGCCTATAGATTAGTACACTGTTTTCTAGGGGCTTTAGATTTTTTTCCAACCAACCAGTTTAATTATTTTACTCGTATGTCTACTTGCTTTATATTTTGTTATAAAGTGCTGCAGTTTATTACTAGTAGAATGTAGGTCTCGGTATTTGGTGCTGTTTACTTTTGGTATTTCTGCATTTTTCAATCTAACTGGCAAGCAAGATCTTTTGCCAAGTGTGAATCTCACATGTGTTAACTTATTTTTATTGACTTTGTTCTAATTTAAATGATTTTGTGTGTATGACGACTCTATTTATGGGTTAAAGTTATTGTGTTTGGTGACATTGGTAGATCGTATATATATAGGATATAAAGATTGTTGAAGACATTGCCCTGTGGTACACTTAAAGCAACTGAGAAAAAAATACTCGGACTTTTCTTTATTAACTTTTTAAAATGTTTTTTCACTTAAGATTTTGTAAGTTTAAAGTATTATTGTAGGTAGGAAGATGGCTTTTATATTTTAATTGTTGGTGCTAAACTCTTCCAAAGGCTATTTCAAGGAAAGGCAATAGTTCTGATTTCTAGTGCTTCGTTTTATTACTTGAGTAATTTGATGTACTTGTTGTACTGCTGAGTATGTTGTTGTAATGTTGAATATGTGGAATTCGAATTGGTGATGAGAGAGCAGTCCTTGAAAAGGCAGGTTTGATCTTTTCAAGTTTGCTTATCATTATGATTTATTCTACTTTGAATGACTTTAGCCAGAATCCGAATGATTACGTTAAAAATATATGTTAGCATCACTAGCAGTACGAAATAAAAGGCAAGTTTTTCTGTAAGATATCAAAGGTATTTCTCTTTACATACGGATATGTGACAAACGGTTATAAGTACATAAAAAATATTTTGATATATACGGAAAAAATGTACTGGTCGAACCATGTTACTACATTTAGTAGAAAATAAAAATACTGCTTTGTTTAATTATGTTTGAAATTAATCTTCGCAATCAGTTAGTTTAGGTTTAATCATAAAATTTTCAGTATTGGATGACCTTATTGCTACACGATTATATAAAAAATAGCTTCGATATAGCTTTGAATGTTTTTAAAATTAATTATGACGATAGAAAAAGTAATTTAATGTCGGTGTTAAGCATATATATGTATGCCAGGTATATAAATTAGACGCTGCTACGTAGACTACAATTTTGTAACTTACAATTTGCTTATACAACAAGTTTCTAACCTGTGCGAATTATGACTATAATTTCGAAATAAATAAAAAAAAATAAAATATTTACATTATTTCTATAAGTCTTATATTATTAATGGAATTTTCAACATAATTAGCAAGATGTATAATTTTTATTTCTAATCTTTCATTGAATTCCATACTAAAATATTTTTTTATTTTAATTATATATTAAAAATCATGCCGAGATTAGGCAATAACTTTTCTCATAAACAAAAAAAATCCAGTGGAAATTATAATCTTTAATATTGGTACAAGTAGCATGAGCTGTGTCCAGAAAATAATTTATTTAAATGAAACATAGATACAATCTATTTTCTGAATCACCGAATTCTTTTTGCAATCTTTGCAATTTTATTTTTTAAGCGGGTGCCACATCGCAACCGGTTTTCTAAGAGCAGTCAGCATTTGGTTCCAATGACTTAAAGACCTGCCGGTGGCCTGAGCTCCTACTATCACGTGACCAACGGAATAAGCTTTCATATTTGAGTCAATTTTCGGCGTTTCTGCCACTGTCAATCGCAACTGAATTGTCTAAAATGTAGAAACATGTATCATCAAATAGTATATTAAAGAATGAATGTCATAAATCAGGCCTTATTGCACGAGGTCAATTTAGGGCATGACTAGTGAAGCGAGGAAGGCCATATAGTCCGAGTGTCTAACGACACAAGTTTTTTATTTGCCTCTTTTATGACCTTTTTTAGTTAAATAATAGTAAATTTAAAATTTGAGAATTTTTGTGGTGGTTGGCAATACAAAATTTTCATCAATTTCTATTGAATACTTTGTATTTATGAAAAACGCATCAGAATTTTTCATGAATGTACTTATTCCACCTAAAATTAAAGGTATTTTTGGAAATATCGTGAATAATTTACTTCCCATTAAATCTTGTGTCAGTTATGAAAAGTAGTTGATGAAATTTTAAGAATGGTGTAAAGAAAATAAACAGGTTGTATCGAAAATATTTATCTGTACATTTTTAATGGCAATGTTCTAAATATACCATTTACTGCATGGACAAATTAGTCTGTTGAACCATTTGTGATCTGAAATTTAGTTGACTACATTTGCATTTCATGGTTTGACTTCATACTTTTTAACGTTTAGATTTGGTTTAAACTTCAGTTGATCACCCTTGAAAAACTAAATTGCACTAGACCTAAATAGTGCATTTTAAATCTATTTCGATGCTTTAATAGCGTTGTTATAGCGACAAATTAGTCGAAATCTTTTGTTTTATTTTTAAACAAGAGCATTCTACTTTGTGGGGCAAATATTGGGTCTGGGAAAAAGTTCGTGGCGTTTTTCCCGATAGATGGCATTGGTTGCCGATAACTAAAGAACAACAAGTCACAGCGACACCACCGACGGCTCGTTTTTTAGATGACCTTCCGAACGTTAGTTTGAGCGTAGAAACATTGTAATCGGTGCAGTGGTTGGAAAGTTATTCGCACTTGAAAATGGAGAAGAATAATGAGAAATTTCGCTATATTCTGCAATATTATTATGATAAGGGGAAGAACGCTGCGCAGACTTGTGATAAAATTTGTGCTGTGTACGGTGAAGGTACTTTATCGAAATCTGTTGCGCGGAAATGGTTCGCTCGCTTTCATTCTGGAAATTTCAATGTGAAAGATGAGTCACGCTCCGGTCGTCCAATCACTGAAAAATCTGATGAAATTCTTGAAAAAGTCCAACAAGATAAGCATATCAGCAGTGTCGATATTGGTATGGAGCTAGGCATTGACCACAAAACTGTTTTGAACCATTTACACAAAGCTGGTTACAAAAAAAAGCTTGACGTATGGGTTCCTCATGAGTTGAGCGTGAAAAACATGATGGACCGAATTAACATCTGCGATGCGCTGCTGAAACGGAATGAAATCGAGCCGTTTCTGAAACGTTTAATAACCGGAGATGAAAAATGGATTACGTACGATAATCGGAAGCGTAAAAGATCGTGGATAAAGGATGATGAGCCGTCACAAGCGTTCGCTAAGCCAACATTGACGCCAAAAAAAGTGATGCTGTGTGTATGGTGGGACTGGAGGGGAATCGTCCACTACGAGCTACTTCCAACTGGTCAGACGATTGATTCTCAACTCTACTGTGCACAACTAGAGAGATTACGCCAGGCGATTGAAAGAAAACGGCCCGAATTGATTAATAGGAAAGGTGTTGTCTTCCATCATGACAACGCCCGACCACACACTTCTTTGATGACCCGTCAAAAATTGAGAGAGTTTGGTTGGGAAGTTTTGATGCACCCACCTTACAGTCCGGATATAGCACCCTCTGACTATCATCTGTTTCGATCTCTGCAGAACTCTCTCAATGGAATTAAGTTGGTTTCAAAAGAAGCCTGTGAAAACTACTTGATTCAGTTTTTCGACCAGAAACCACAGAAGTTTTTCACCGATGGGATCATGGATCTACCAAAAAAATGGCGAAACATTGTCGATAATAATGGAGCATATTCGGTTTAAATGAATTCGTCCACGCGCCATGCGGGGACCAGTTGAATTTTACTGAAAAAACGCCACGAACTTTTTCCCAGACCCAATATAATCGATATTTTGTTTTTTATATATTTTTAAAATTTGATACTTTGAAAAAACGCTCATGACGTTGCAAATGTAAAGTCATATATTTATTGGGTTTATTGCAGGGTCTTTAAGACATTTAAAACTTTACTACAGATACAACACGAAATCCCCAAAAAAATAATGCGTTAACCATTATAAAAATAGACACAAGGCTTCGACATTTAAAGAAAAGGGCCTGGAAAACTAATCAATATGCTTATAAAAGAATTAACTACATATTACGGATTAGCCAGGAGACACTATACGAATTCTGTTGATTTGATAAATGAAATATGATTAACATATTTTGGTAAGTCATCTACCAGTACAAATCTTATACATTCACTCTTTCCAACGGGATCTAGTGTAAGTGACGACGTGCCAAGTGTAATAACATTTTGGATGAAAATGAATTAACTTTTTGTTTCGTTCAAATGAAGTTGTTTCATCACTTTGTGAAAAGCTTTTTTCTAAAGATTTATTACTAATATATCTTTATATTTTCTAAACGTCTCTCTAGCAAATTATTAAAGAGATGTTTGGAGGATATAATTCAAGAGATGTAAGCTTTAATGTTATGGTATAGCAATTTACATCATGCACATAATGAAAGCTATTCACTGCTACTAAAGGTAATGTATGTATGTATTAGGAATTTAAATTGATCCTGAAGCAGAGCTGTCTGAAGAGAATTGCGATGTTGAAAGTACATATATCCTCACGAGAGGCAAGAGTGGCTTGTCAAGGAGGAAATAGCAGAATAAAATCTCTCTGAAGAGGTAAAAAGCATACTATATAAACCTAGAATTGCTGATCGCTCATGTGCGAATATAAGAAAATAAAACTTATTTCGTATTATAATATTGTATTTTTAAACATTACGGAAGTCATTATTAAGAAACTATTGACTTCGTTTTCGAATCCTATTTGCTTATAAAATATGTTTTTCTAAAGAATGAATTATTATGAAGTCGATATTTACGGTAGTTTTTTAATGCATAAAATGTAATAGATTTTAATCAAAAGTTACCCCGAAATTTTTGATTTTATGAGTTAATGAAGGAATTTCTTTTTGTGTTCTATATTAATGTTTGTGAATCACTTCTGTAAGATAGAAGCGTGCGTTCTTTAGGCCACATTTCACAGTAATCATCATATTATTGCTTATGTTTTTCTTTAAACAAGAAACATTACATTCAATAGATATTCTAAAAGTTATATTTATTTGCTTCGACATCTCTCCCTAAAAAATAAGAAAACCAATCATTTTTTCGCTCTAACAAGGTAGAATACTCCCAATAAGTTTCTTCTATATATATATATATATATATTTACAAGTATTTGATTTTCCTTAATTACGAGGATGATTTAACGCAAAGCGAGACTCGAAATGAAACAAATGACTTAGAGAATGAATCTTTTATTATTTTTCAACGTTTTCTCTTCACTTCAACGCATTAGGACCAACTATGGTAAACGGCCTTACGACATTTATGTAATAATCGTTCTTAAAATTCTCAAAATAGTTCTTCGTTGCTGCAATCAGTTCTTCATACGATCGAAATTTTTTTCCATCAAAAAGTTTGAGTTTTTATAATAAGCAGAAGTCATTTGGAGCTAAATTTGGTGAATAAGGTTGTAACAAACTCTCAAGTGGTTTAATTTTTTGCAAATATGTAACTTGACTGAGATATGAAAGTGTGTTGTCGTGGTGAAAGAGAATTTTTCACCCAATCCAGGTTGTTTTTCAGAAATTGCTTTCCTTAATTTGTCTAGTTGTCCAAAAAGGATGAAAATTATTCCTTTTGAGTCTCCAAAAATTGTAGCCATTAAAAGTAATGTCGGCTAAAATACTTCCATCGGCACCTAAAGTAGTGTTGACGGAAAGTTTTGGATTCCTTTAAGTGAGACCAAGCATGTACATCTTCACAAAATTCAGTTTAGTTCTTGTTAGAGAACTTCAAATTGCCGCTTTTTGTTTATATTTTCTATTACAATTCAAGATGTTTGGCATCCATCTTATTAATAGGTTTAACATGCTCAATTCTACGTATAAAATGTCACGTATGTGTTCAGATGATATGCTCACGATGTTAGTTATCACTTTGATATTAGTTCTATGATCTTTAAAACAATATAATTAATTTTATTAATCACTTTCGGAATTGTAGTTTTCGATGATCCTGGTCGAATATTATCTTTACTCATATCACCATTTACACGAATCAGCGATAATGATGGCTTTACTCTTTTTCAAATTTTAGTTTGATTTGTCACTGTAAAAAAGGTGGCAGAATTAAAATATAATGCTAAATCCTTCCGAAAGATACACGCTACTAGTTGAGATATAAGTTACTAGTTGACCCTCACTTTATGTCAAATAATCCTCGGACAGTGTTAAAAATTATATTATTGAAGTACCTGTAAACTATGAGCAGGTACACTAAACATCATAGCCTCATTAAATATTGGACACTTTTCTGCTCTTTTCGTAGTAGTCTTCTTCTTGTGAATCTTTTTTCCGTGTTGTAGCAAATAAACCTAAAAATATACAAGTTTTATAGTATTTTATTGATATATTTGTTGATAAACATCAAAATTTACTTAACATTTTTACTTGAAATGAATATTTAGAAAAATAAAATTATTAAAGTATTAAAAAAATAAAGGTTGTTTTCTCTTTTAGAGTGTTAATGTAAATATAGGATTTATATCTACAGATTGTCATTTTTACTATACTGTGCAATTGTGTATTAGTTCACTCGAGTCGCTTTTAGAGTTGCTGGTTCAACCAATTATATATAGGTGAGCGAAAAAAGGTTAAGAAAGATATCGTTTTTCAAATTTTCTTCGTAAACTATTAAATTTACCTTGAAAGCATATTTCATAATTTGATGTATTCGTTGTAACCTTCGTTTTCGTTTTCACTCACGACTTGGGTGAACTCATACACAATTGTGTGATGTAGTTATATATTTATATATACACATAAGTGAGTATCTGTTGATAGAGAACATGACTACGACGGCCGTTTCGTTTATAGTGGGAGCCGTAAGTAGCCTCAGTTCTCGTTCAACAAATATTGTCATTACGGTCAGATAAGGTGAGTATATAATAAGAAAATAATTCAGAAGATTGGGTCTCCATATCTGTTTGAAATGTTAAAACATTATTGTCTGACATTGCAATTAGGACGGAGTACTTACTGTCTATAATAACTGCAACCTGACTTGTGCTTTAGATTGTGTTGTTTAGGAAACTATTCAAATACAAATAAGTATTTGTTGACCGATAGCATGACTACGACGGCTGTTTCGTCTTCATTAAGACTCGTCAGGCAGCTTCATCCTCGTTCAACAGATATTGTCATTCATCTTTGTTAAATATTGTAAATGTTAAAGCACTTTTGTATGAAATTGCAGTTAGAACAGGGTACTTACTGTCTATAATGTCAGACAAAAGTCCTATTAAAAATGGATTGGCATGGTTCGTTCGCTTTAAATAACTCTGAGCATTGATAGAAAGTGATTAATGCGGGCTTGTATGACAATTTGGGTGTGTGGAAGCTACAATGTACAACTTACTTACTTACTTACGAGGGTAGTTTGACAAGTAGTGAGAATGGAAAAGAAAAACGAATTTTTTAAATACAAAATACAATAGTTTTTATTTTTCATTATATTCTCCTAAAAGAGCAATACATTTATTCCAACGGTGCTCCAATGCCCTTATACCATCTCTAAAATGTGATTCCGGAAGGCTGACAAAATACTCATTTACGAAGATAAGCTCGTCGTTAGACGAAAATTTCTTTCTCCCTAGTGCCGTTTTCAATGTTGGAAAAAGGTGGAAGTCGGAAGGGGCTAGATCCGGCGAATAAGGCGCATGCGGTACTAATTGGAAATGCAACTCGTGGATTTTGGACATCGCAACTGTGCTGGTATGCGGGGGAGCGTTGTCTTGGTGAAACAGAATCTTTTTCTTTGTCATTCCTGGCCGTTTAGCACGAATCTCAACATTTAATTTTTGTAGAAGTTCTGCATAATATTGTCCGTTTATTGTGGCACCTTTCTAAAGATAATCAATGAGCAAAATGTTCTTTGAATCCCAAGAAATTGATGCCATCACCTTGTTTGCCGATAAAGTGGTTTTCGCTTTCTTTGGAGCTGAAGAACCACGTTCTAACCATGTTTAGACTGTTGTTTAGTTTCGGGTGTAATGTAGTGTACCCAAGTTTCATCGTAAGTAACAAATCGCCTACAAAAATCAACCGGATTCCGCTTATAAAGGTCCAAACACCCATTGGAAATGCGCAAACGAGTGAACTTTTGATCAGTCGTAAGCAATCGCGGCACCCATCTTGCCGAAAGCTTGGAAAGCGCAATTCTTTCGTTAAAATGTAGTGTACGCGTTCTGTTGAAATGTTTACCATGTTTGCTATCTCTCTCACTTTGAGTCGTCGATCTTGCGTAATAATATTATGGATTTTTATAATCATTTCCTTAGAAGTCACGATTTTGGGTGCTTCAGAGCGCGCTTCATCAACACAGCTTGTTCTACCGCGTTTAAATTCATTTACCCATCTACTTATTTTGTGGCGGATGTTGGAGCAGATTCACCTAATGTTTCCCGTAATTCATCTTTTATTTCGGTAGCTTTCATTACGAAGTATTTAATCACCGCACGATATTCTGCTTTTTCCATTTTAACAAAACGACGTGTTGCTTCTTTTTCAATCAGCTGTCAAAAATATACTAATCAACCGATTTATCTAAATATCGGAATGTAAACATATAAATAGGCAACCTAAATTACAGTGCATTTGTTTTACCAATTAGAGCGCCACCTATGTGTCATTCTCACTACTTGTCAAACTATCCTCGTACAACTTATTACCACCTACAAAAATAGAGTCAACTGGTATCAAGGCTATTCTAGTAAGCTTTAACTGTTCATTTTTTACTGTTGTACGAGAATGTCATTCTTTTAAAGAAACGTTTCATTTTCACTTTATATGTATATGCTATACGTATATTTGTGAGCAAAAACATTATAGGACTAGTTCGGTTTTTAACTAAATAGCTCACTTAATTAGTTAGTGCTATAGAAGTGAATGTACGATTTGAAAGAATATGCACGATCGCGTTGCAAAAATAAATAAGTTTGTTGCAGTTTCAATGCAATAAACAGTAGCAGTAGTTGAGCGCTGAGGATGTCCCATACGAGTGGGTATGAAACGTCGGCAGTTATACCAGTGACGCGGTCCCAGCCCGGAAGCTCAGAAGAAGATAGTAAGTAATGTTAAGTTTGAAAGAACAATAAGCATCTGTTTTAATTTATACATAAATAGGCCAGCGCGTTGTCACTTAAACATATCTATTAAATACATACACTATAACACGGTGAGTTTTACAAATCTCTCCACAAGTCTCCGGCGAACGTCTTTGAAAATGAATTTTAGTCGAATATTTACCAAAATAATGTTTAAGAAAAGAAGGTTTCTCCTGAAAAATACTGATTGAACGTTTGAATAATTAAGCCAAGCTTATGAGAGTTACATATGTATTGCTTCAACATTAAGAATGGTTAACGATAATACAAATTCCTTTCGAATGTATGATTTTTTTGATGAATGCTATATCCATCTGGATGGATTGATTGACCGGCAGACAACTCGTTTTTTTGAATTTCAACGGGCAGACGTAATCGTAGAGAAACTACTTCATAGCGAGCGTGTAACAATTTGGTGTGCAGTGTTTACTAAGGCGGTCTTTTTTGCTGAAGACAATTACATAAATGTTGTTAGTGTGAATCGAGTTATGATATAGAAAACATATTCTAGTACACTTCCTGAGAGATCTCTAGAAGATTTTTGCCTCTCGAAAAATGTTCTATTCGGTAGCTGCATACCATATGACGACAAAATCCCTTAATATGCTTAATGAGAATTTTGGGAAATACATATAAGACACGTTAAAAAAATTCGTTTTTCAGCACATTAAGTATATTCTACATATTTCATATCTCGGAAATGCTGAAAATTAAATTATTTTTGGTTTAGCTTTGAAATTATTATAATGCGTATATCTGCATACTAAATATGTTTCTATCTTACGTAAACATTATTTTCTCTGTTGAAGCTTTATTATATGTATAATATTTGTTAAAATTAATTATAAAGACTACTATTTATTAATATTATTACTGGGGTAATAGATTTTATTTTAGAACGACGTGTATGTTCGTAAAAATATTAAAAAGGTAAAGTAGGCCATTTGAGGTGGAATACAACGTATTTTTATTAGAAAATCAGCGCATTCGTTTTTCAATTAGAATTTTGTTTAAAAGAGAATTCACTTTTTAAGAATATATGTACATACAATGATGTAACATAAAATATTTGTAAATAAATCGATAAAATCGTGTTAATTTATTTTATATTAAAAATAATAAAAAACTACTTACTTTGACAAAAGGATCCCCAATTTCAGACTCGAATTTCAATTTTCTGGCCTTTACTACTACGACTGTTAGCCTCTCCGCAGTTGGTAGGTAACTGAGCGAGAACATTAACTCTCCCAGTTCCGTTGATATCTGTTAAAAATATAGCAATTAAACTTAAAATAACATATGGTTATGAGGCTTTCGTGTATGAAAGCTTTACAAAAAGAGCTATAAATATAAAATTAATATATGTATCGTATATATTTATATTTATGTTCAATATGTTTAAACATATATAAAATAATTCGAGTTAAAAGGTAACTTACTGATGGAATTTTCAGTATTTCCACGACTTTCGAAATGTAATCTGATATTACAGTTTAGAAAGCCGTTTTTATGTTATCATTATTTTTGTACTGGTTTTGGTATTCAAACTGAAACTCTGTCTACGAGTATTGTACATGACGTAAGAACTTTTCTTTAATTTGACTAACTTATACAACACAGTGCTGAGAACAAGTAAAGGAACACTTGCTTTTGTTTGTCCAAAATTGCTTTTAACAAAATTGTATAAAAATACAATATATTCTAATAGGCACCTAATTTATTTAATTAACTTCCCAAAAATAAGTGTGTAATTAAAATACGTGAATTCTTAAAATAATATTAAGAATTAAAGAAAAGCTATAAATATTAAAACAAGAGTGAAAAGTCAATACAAAAATTTGTTACGGATTCATTTTATCTTTTGGTTTATTTTGACGCTTAGTTATTATTTCGTCCATATTTTGTGTACTTCACTGTATATACCATTGTACAGTGTTGACATTTTCGTGAATATTAAAACTATATCATTTTCATATTCTTAATAGCTTTTACTTTCATTAAGTGACATAAAATTGCATCTTATTGAATTTATTTCGTTGTGGTCCTGTGTCGTTATATTTTCTTATTTTTGGAGATTACTTTCTATATAATTTTCTAGTTCTATTGTTTATTTGTTTCTAGTTTGTTGTTTGTAGACTTTGTCGTTGTTTCTAGATAATTAATTATTCTCTTAAGATGACATTCGGAAGGCATCTAATGAGTTCTAAAGCTATTGGACATGTTGCTTTCTTTCATGTTATCACAATTAATTAGTGGTAATTACTAAGAATAACTATATATATGTGTGTGTGTGTGTGTGCGTGTATATCTGTTTTCTAGTACTTTCAGTAGTTCTATAGCTATTTATCTTTTAATACTAGTCCTGTAACTTAGTTATGATCATCATTCTTTCTCTTATTTTTTCTTCGTCTGACGAGTATGATTGACTTAAATCAAAAACTCTAGAACATTGGTCCTCGCTTGTAATGTGATCGTGAATTTGAACCATTAATGAGTGATATAGATTAGCATTTTTATAAAGAAATAGACTCTTCTTTCGACGTCGTATTAGATTATTAACGCTAATTTTATAAAAATTATATGACTGGATGAGATATATTTGGAAACAATCAGTTTTTTTTCACATTGCACCACTAAAAATAGCAGAAGCTTTCGGATTCTAGAGCATAAGACAAGGGGAAGGCGAAAATGTAGTTTTTACAAGCATTGAAAAAGCTTGCCTGAAACTGTAAGTTCAGAGATTTTTTAAAAATAGTTTCAAGAAATCAATTTGTATACGGTCTGTATTCTAAACGAATGCAAAGTACAAATATAACTAGTCACATAAACTTCTCCGTGGAGATTGGTTAATTTCTGGATTCTATGAAAACTTCGTATGTTATTCCTATTTTTAAAAAGGGTGACTTTGAGACAATTAATAATTATAGGCCAATTGCCATTTCAACATATGTGTCGAAGGTTTTTGAGAAGGCGATTCCTGTACGCATCACAAATTTCTGTGGCAAATACAAAACATTTTCTAACAGACAACACGGTGATAGACATGGTTTTCCACAGAAACAGCATGTACTGATTTCGTGCAGTGCATAAATAATATACTTAACCAAAAAATGAAACTAGCTGCACTTTTATTTTACCTTTTCAAGGCATTCGACTTTGTTGATCGTGTTCTCTTATTGGATAAATTGTATAATCTGGGTTTCAGAGGAAGCACTAATAGTTGGCTATCATCATACCTCTCCAATAGAAAAATTCTCGTTAGGATTAATAACGTTTCCTTAAATATTTACTTTAAAAGTATGGGTGTGCCACAGGGTTCAGTATTGGAATCTCTACTATTATATGAATCTTACTATAACTTTAGGAACCATACATTTGAATTCACTTTAACGTCTACATTTTTAGGAATTAATGTGGATTATAATTTGGATTGGGTTTCGCATATTTACATTGTATGCGCGAGATTAAATTCTGCCTACTTTGCAATATGCAATTTAAAATTTAATATCTTTTTAGATAGTCTCTTTTAAATGTTTACTATTCCCTTGCATATTCGGTGTTAAATTATAATATAATTGTATGGGCGCAATCCGCTGAATGGGAGAGGATCCTTATTATCCAAAAAATAATACTGCACATCTTTGATCTGGAACTGATGGTTACTTGTCGTCAAATCTTTCGTGATGGGGCATTACTGACATTTACGTATATATGTATATATATATATATATATATATATATATATACCTATATATAATATATATATATATATATATATATATATATATATATATATAAGTTGCTGCAGTATGTATGTCACAATAATTTATTTAAAATTGGTAGCGACTTGCATGATTATAATATCAGAACCAAGGGCAACTTGGTTATTGCGGCGCATACGTTCACTGATTATAAAAGGTCCCCTATGTATATGGATGGTCATTTATACAACTTTGTTCCGGATATTATAAAGAATGTCACTAATTACCAAATTTCAAAAAAAAATTAAAGCTTTAATTTCAAAAGCTTATTACACGGTACGAGAATTCTTTTCGGACCATTAGTTACAGATTTTTTTTTAGTTGTAATTTATCTGAATTTTTTATGTTTTATTTTTGACAATTTTGCACTTTTGCAATATTTTTATTTACATACTATATTTTATGACGTTTCACATCCATGTAAATGGCTAACGTGATTAAAAAAATATTATTATTATTATTATAATTATTGTTATGATGTACCTCTGAACTCATTCATATTACAAATTTGGTAAAGTAGACATCGTCGTTGTACATAGTTGAATAAAAGAATATCTGGTTATCTAACTGTTATTACTGAATTATAATTTTTTTAGTGTTATGAAAATGAATAAATTGCAATACATTACATTATAATGATCACATAAAGAGCAATAAAATTATTAATAAATAGTTAATAAAATTTAATGATGCACATATCCAAAGTTAATCTTCGTTCATAAAGAAAAATACTGATTTTAATAAAGAAAGAATGTAATTTTTCCGAAGATATAGTAGATTGAATAAACTAAATTCTATTAATAATGGATACGAGTTTATAATTTCTAAGAGTAAATTTTTCTGTGCTCTTTATTTACATTTGAAGTTTATTTAGTTTATTATGATAAAATTTTCGTGTTCCTTTATTTATAGAATTTAGTTTACTAAATTTACTATACATAATTGTTTATTAATAATTTAATTATGCTTTGTGATCATCGTAACGTAAACTAATGTAATTTACTAATTTTCGCAACATAAACTAAGAAACTACTAAAAAATTATAATTCCATAATTACAATTCGGTAACCTGATACCTTTTTTTATAGCTATCTACAACGACAATGTCTACTCTACCAGATTTGGAATGTGAATAAGTGAGACAAACAGAGAGTAATGAGAATTATCGGAAGTACATGTGCGTTAACTTTGCAGAGACTGTGTAGAGTATTGTACGAGATTTGATGCGCCGAGTATATGGATTGGAATGTATCTATGTACTCGACAGATTCAATGTTTGTCCATTATCAAAATACAAAGTCGATTATCAAATAAAATATGTGAAATATAGCATTCAGTATTTAGTAGAGCGGCTGTGACGACAAAATCAGAATGTCTAAATTATTTTCAAGCAACACTAAATAAATGCGAGGCATTGGGGTATTATGCTGTTTTCTTTTCTATACATACAAACTTGGATAAAAATTTATACATTTATGATATTTTAATATAATGAAAATATGTTTTAATCAATAATTACGTTTGCGATTGTAAATTTAGTTCTTTTTGATGTTATCTTATCTATAAACATAAACTTATTTTAATATATACATATCCGAAATTCCGTTAAATACATTGTCCATGTGTGTGGTTTATTTTGATAAAAATTCATTTGGTATTGCAATTTATTTGTAATAATATCAAAATGTGTGCGAATTTTTTAAATTTTCAATATTAATTTTTAAAATAATGTAATAATTGTTCGACTTATGTCATTAAAATGATTTTTTGTATTCGTATTTTAACATCATATATATATATATATATATATATATATATATATATTTGGAAGTTCCATATTTTCTTTGCACTGAATGATCATCATGTAGTGAAAAAATCAAATTTTTAACTCGCATATAATAACGAAGTCTCCAACCATGTTCCTCACCTAGCAAGCTCTTATGTAGGCGGCAAAGGTTGGTCTGGGTATTCTTCTTTAAATAATGGTAAATGAAAAAGCGCTTTTAAACATATTTCTCTAGGTAAACTTGTGAGTTTATTGACACCTTTAAATATATGTCTAATAAATTCGTATATAATATGCAGATCGTACGCTACAACGTAAGATGTAGCAAATTAGGGTATATATTTCTTAGTAATTTATTAGCTTTTTGCATACACGTATATGGCAGGATTACAAAAAAAAAAGCAAAATACCATGGCTTTTAGTAGAGGGACTCAGCCGATTCTCGAACCTCCTCATTGACCTTGACCACAATGCATGTTGGAACGGTCAAG